>CAXKVY010002501.1:22500-32022 GCA_964058915.1 Tetropium fuscum
TTGTTACGAAATTCCATGTAAACAATGTGATGAAGTCTACATTGGTCAAACAATGCAACTTCTTGAAGAACGGTTAAAAGGTGACAAATATTCAGCTAATATTACAGCTCTAAAAGAACATTCTAATGAAACAGGTCATCAATTTAACTACGAAAATGCTATTAATAAAGAACAAAATTATAAAAGACGTCTAATTATGGAATCAATTTATATTCAAAAAAATCATGCATGTAATAACAAGAAAGATACAGAACATCTTTCTACAATGTACAATTTGTTACTATAAAAATATTAAATAAATTAACAAAAAACATCATGTCTATATATAAACTTATATACGTACATACATACCAACTTACTATAAATATACATCTACATAATATTAACATAACCAAAATCAGAATAATAATGAAATATAAAATAGCCTAAGTTCGTAAGGTTTCTTGACTGTTCTTCCCTATGATACTAATCGAACGGTCTAGTAAACTTAAAAATTAATTAAAATTGTCATTTTTGCTTATGTCAAATATGACATAAATAAAATACAAATTTAAACAAGTTTAAACAATTTAAAAGCAGAAAATTCATTTACTAGTTGAATCGTAATATTGGTGGATAATAATAAAATTATTTAAAAAAATCATTTTACCTAATACTAGTGTTTTTGCACACATAAATGATGTATATAGTTTATTATTTTATTAGCTATGTATACTATTATTTTATTAGCTATGTACTATTACAATGATACAGGAGACAAACATCAGCAAATGTTTTGCTTGGTTGAGGTTAATTTGGATGATTAAATTCTAAAAGGTTAACGTTCTTATTTAAAGTAATAACTTAACTGTTAATTCTATTGCCCAGTTTATAAAATACTAACTGCCCTTATAGTAAAATTACATATTTGTAAATATATCATATTTATAATATCTACATATTTTATTTATACTTCTACATTATAAATATACCATTTTCTATAGTACCTATATTATATCTTTTTTTTTGTTTTGTTAAATTTAATAACAGACATATACTAAATAAATTGATTATTTTAACAGTGATTGACATAATGTGTGTATAATATATGTATATACTTCCTTCTACATCTTAATCAAAACAGAATAAATAATTATATTATTACTATCATGATGTTAAAATAGCACATACTAATGCACGATCTTTTATGGCAGGTTTTCTTGGAACTTATCGAAATGGTTCAAATAAATAATTATGGCATTTTTCTAATCAGTGAGAGTTGGTTGCGTAGTAAAGTACCTAAAATACATAAAGTACCTTAAATATAATAAAATAAAAGTACCTAAAATGATGTGGTTACCAGTCGTGGATAGGTACTCTCTTGTGATGACCAGGAGATTCCAGAGGTAGAGGAGTATGTATTTAAATAAAAAGTAACATTAAATATGAGAAAGTTGAAGTAAGTAAGTGTTGATGATACCCTGGAACAACTTTGGTTAAAAATAACTTCCAAACATATTTTTATATCAGCCTTCCAAAACAAACATCAAAAATTTTCTGGATTTGCTTGAGGAAACTATTTCAAATATTATACTGATTTGTGATTATATAATATGTATGGGAGATATTAATATTAATTTATTGGATTTAGAGAATAATAGTATAGTACAATTTACTAAATGATTTTGAATTTTCTCAACTAATAAGGAGAGCGTTTTTCTATAAATAAAATGTCCTCAATGATGTTGTAATCTGTTCTGGTGGAGTTGACATTTGTACGATCATCACAATAATTTGCAGACAGACCATGAATTGATTTTTTGTAACTTTAAAAATATCAACCCTTACCAGTGTTTAAGACATATCGAGATTATAAATATTTTAATTATGATGCATTTAATGTAGACTTTTAATGTCTTGCTTTGGATACTATGTTTTTATGCCTAAAATAGAAAACAAGCTTATGTAATTTAACAATTTAGTAATCACAATAAACATGCTCCATTAAAAACTGCTGGATGTACAAGGCCAAAGGTACCTTGGTTAACAGATAATATCAAATGAATGATGGAGATAAGGGATGAAGCTCATTTAAAAAATCTCACGACAAGAGCAATGAGAAATGAAGAGAAAGCTTATCTAAATTCATAGATACGAACAGGTAATTCAAAATCTCTATGGCAAGATCTTGATGAACTTAATATTCATTCTCGAAAAAAATGATATTGATATTCCAGCTGACATTTCAAATGTTAATGAAATTAACAGTTTCTTTGTAAATTCTGTGTAAAATATGCCAGCAGGAAATGTTCAAGATACTATAAAATTTTATTCTGATAACCTTTCAACAATTTAATTTTACTTTAACTATCAATGAGCAAATTTATGACACTATTAAATCAATTAAAAGTAATGCTTTGGGAATAGATAAAATTAATATAAATATGATACATTATTTTTGTCCGTATATTCTCCCTTATATCACTCATATTATAAATTCGTGTTTGCTGGAAAACTATTTCCCAAGTTTATGGAAAACATCCTCAGTTATACCATTACCTAAAATTTCACAACCTAAGAACTTCAAAGATTTAAGACCATTAACATTCTTCATCCCCTATCGGAAGTTTTAGAAAAAATAACTTCAAATGAAATAAAAAGTCACTTAAACAAATATCACATTTTACCACAAACTCAATCGGGCTTTAGGCAGGGTCATAGCTGCACAACAGCGCTTGCTAGCATTTTAGGTGACATATTTAAAAGCATCGGATAATAATGAATTAACAGTGTTAATTCTGTTTGACTACTCAAAAGATTTTGATTGTATTAATCACAAAATTTTGCTGTCAATATTAAGTACATTATATCGGCTTTAATAACAATGTGTTAAATTTATTCAAAATTATGTAATATATAGCAAACAAATGGTAACTTTAAACAATGAATCATCTTATGAAGTAACTTTGATCGTGGAGTACCAAAGGGTTCTATACTAGGACCATTACTATTTGATATATACCAGTCAAATGCATAAGTAACTATTAACGTGCAATATACACTGCTATGCAGATGATATAGAACTCTATAAGTAATTTCCCCCATCAGATAAGGTACATGTTATAATTACAATTAATGCTAATTTGCAGAATTTGGTGAAAACCTCACAAGGACACAGTTTATGTATAAATCCAAATAAGTCGGCAGTTATTTGGAAAGAACAAATTGCGCAACAGTTTTAATAATAATATGAAAATTTAAATTAATAATGTATCAATTGAATTAGTTTTTGAGGCAAAGAATTTAGGGTTAGTAATTGATACGAATTTAAGATTTAAAAATCACGTTAATAGCTACATTAAAGAATCATTTTGCAGCCTTAAACAGATATATGCTAGTAAGCAGCTATTGAATAAAAGCATAATTAAATTATTATGTGATTCTCTCGTTCTGTCTCATTTTGCATACTGTGATGTAATATATGGACCTTGGCTGGACAATGACACTTCAAAAAAAATCAAAGGGTGCAAAATTCGTGTGTAAGATTAATTTGTGGTATTAGACGCAGAGAACCTATTTCTCACAAAATTGCTGAAATTAATTGGTTAAATATGACAAATAGGTCCACTTCACTCCTCAATATTTTAAGATAGTTTCCACGAAAACCACCATATCTCAAAAAATTAGATTTAGAACTGATGTTCATAACATTAACATAACACGAAAATCTTTAGTAACTTCTCCTGCTCATAGAACCGCTTTATTTCAAAGATCTTTTACTTATAATATATCACAAATTTATAATAAAATATCTGGTAGTTTTAAATCGTGCAATACAAAAGGATTTAAAATACGATTACGTAACTCACTGTTAAATAGTCAATAGTTTTCTATAGCACGCTTCGGCAAGTGTAAAATGCAATTAAACAATAAAATAGGAATACGATATTATATTAGGACGTAGAACTTAAGTCATACGTAAAAAAAGGAGTGGGAAGGAATTCAGGGTTGGAAAGGAGGGTTTGAGAGAGAGGGGGGGGGGGTAGGGGGGGTAGTACTTCATATTGACAGCTCAGAGTTGTTATTCCTTCATATTGGTCAAATGAGCGTTTAGAGGGAAAATGGTGAAAGTATCAATATGTGCGTATATATTGATCCAAATTTCAAATTCTGGTGCTCAATAAACGCAAAATTTGATGCTTTAAAATTTTTTTAACGAGTTTTCACGTTGAGTGGGTGTTTTCCAATCACAGACGTACGTCTAGAAGTGAGTTTATTGCAGTATTCACAAAAGTTGGTAAATATTACCCTTTTTTACTGACGATAGAGACAAATGGGACTAATTTGGACGTTAGGGAAATCTTTCGACGCATAATTTAATGCTCTTCAACTTTGAATACAGTCATCCGTATGATGCGCCGTTTGCAACATATGAGCGGAAAACCTGAAATACTCCGAAAATATGTAGGTTTTTTTTGCGTTTTTCGACCTGAGCCGGTACTGCTGCGAGCCGGCAAACTTCATATTCGTGATCAGCACCCTAAAAACATATAATTCCATTAAGAAACCTCCTACCGGAGTCATGTAACGAAATAGGCACTATTGAACGCCATTTGATCAGGCTATATGCAAGGTTTCAAATTGAACAAATGATATCTCATTTTTAAGGATATCATTAACAATAAAAAACACTACATTTTATTTTACTGAAATACATAGCAGTCCCTATCTGTACCTAGTGCACTAAACGTCAGAATTATTGACAAAACCGTTTCGTTTCTAAGGATCCCTACGAATTTAGTTTCTAAGGACGTCAGTAAAAAGTTATGTGACATATTTCAAGAAGTAGTAAAAACACCGCCTGAAAGGTAGCTTCCACACTCATAACATAATGGAGGAGAAAAAGTGTACTAGAAAAGTTGTCAGTAGTAAATATGAAAACGATGCACCGGAAATACGTGCTTGGTGGCAAGACCTGTTTCGCGTTTTGGAAAAAGACGCAGCAATTGTAAGTTACATTTGTAATTTAAGTTTTGCCTTTACGCTTTGCTATAGGAAAAAACCTCAGCTGCTTAAAAGTATTTTATGTGAATATTGTAGGGAAAATCATATAAATATTCTGTCAGAGTTTATACTAAATATTAAAATTGCGTTGGAAACTAGAAAAAATAAATCCGTTTCCTCTTTTCCTATTAGAAACCCCACAAGAGACTGTCTCTACTAAAAGAAGTTTTCGACTGGCCTATACTAGACGAAATTTTGTCAAAGTTGAGCATAGAAACCGCGAACTATCATGGAGACTCCACTTCAGACTTAGACAAAAATGAACTGGACTTTACAAAAAAAAAATTTGGCAGTGCATCGAGCGTTAATCCTGATACCATGAAATCGTTTATCGACAAAGAGGAATGGGAAGAATGTGAGCATGACATGGATTCGTCGGAATCCTCCCACCTCGTGCGAAAAATATTGTGAGTTTGCAACAAAATTATACATAAAAAAAATAAGTGGAAGATTGTTTCGCACTGAATTTTCTTTTCAGTGGTGCGAGGGAGTTTGAAAAACCAAATCCTTATCTCAATTTTTTCAAACGTCCCCCTGATCGGGCCGCAATATGGAGAGAGTTGCCACCATTGGCTCAAGATGAAATGAACTTACATCAGAAAGCAGAGGCAATTACGGAAAAGGTAAAGATAGAGTGCTTTATTTTTTTTTAATAGGAGATAACATTTAGGTTAATGACAACATTAGACATAAATGTGCTTTCACATAACACGCCAATTACTGATTTCACACTAACGCAAACCAGAGTGAATAAAAGATTACCAAGATGACATGTCGCCATTGTCGCGTCGATACATTTTAATGGTGAATAATATATCTGAAAGATATACTGTATTTTTATTTTGTATTTTATCCATTTTTAAGAGATTGGCTGTAGAAAAGATCAAACTGTATTGTTGTTTGCTGACAAACATTAATTATAAGCTTATACATCGAGCATGAAAAAATACGGTTATTTAAATATATCGCTCTACAAAATATATCAAAATGCTATATCTAACCTTAAATCACACATGTTACGTTTCTTAACCTGTTTCTCGGAAATTACCTCGGAAGCATCTCTTGTAATCCAGCAGTAGTCGACCAACATCTCAAGACTCCATTTTCCCTGATATCTCTTCTCCATATTTGAAATATTTGGGGGAAATCTTTTTTCATGTTCGTCACTAACTGCACCACAATTTTCCGGAAGTAATCTGGATCTGATCGTGCTCGACTGTCTCATTCATAGGGGAAACAACAGAATTTAGTATATCCTTTTTGCATAGATCACAACACCTTCCTTATAGTATTTAAATAAATAATTAAGAATAATATATTTAAATTCAGGTAAAACTGATGTAATACTCACGATAATTCCAGGATACGACGTTCATACTGTCACCCTGGGCACCAGGAACATCGGAGGCCGATTCCGTCGTGATATTCGTGTTCAGACACCCCAAAAACCCCCGCGTAAATAACGAGTTTCGACTTTATATTACGAATTCCCGAATACTCGAAACGAAACTCTAGAAGATGCCGTTCATATTGTCAGAGTAGTGTAACCACTGGGGTTTTACCAGATTGACCGATGTTGAAATGAAAGGGAGCGTCGGGGTTTGCAAAAATATGTATACATACATAAATATATACACACATGATCTCATAGTCCTGGGTTCGTCGCGTATGCTTTAAAGTTAGAAGGGGAAATCTTAATATTGATATATGGAGATTTAGCTTACCTCATATGCTCTCATGATGTCGATGTTAATCCTGTATGGCTAAAACCTCACATCATCACTAAGATTCACGAACTAACTTTGTCGGATAATTTCAATTTCGTTGGTCAAGAGATTAATTCAAATAACTTCAAACCAAGATATATATTTAATATTTAACAGAATAAATTACGCTGACAATAAAACATTTACACTAAACAAACTATAAATTTGGACACAACCAGATGCGTCGCGCAAATAATGAATCTATTCATATGAAAACAAAGCTAACCGCTAGGGTTAAGTAGACCTGATTCTAATAGAACAATTTTGAGTGCCTTTCCGCTTATTAAACTATTTGACTTTAAACCCGAATTTACTGTATGAAAACCTGCCGGAAACTGCATAATTTTGGCTAAGATTGTTGCTCCAGTCCTCGCTGGGCGGTACCAAATTCGATCTTTCATCCCCTTTAAGTAATACCACTTACTGGGGGTGAAATCTCCACCAATCCTACGGGACCTACTTTACCCCTTACATGATCTCCGGAAACTATTCCCGTACGCTAACGACATCTGGTTGCAAAATAGAAACTAAACATTATACATGACATTTCTGAGATTACTCTTTCTGCATCAATTAGTTAGCTGTTTGGTCATTTTTCCCATACCCGGAAACCATAAATTAAGTGACGCTTCTAACGGACAACTATTATTTATGGTCGAATCTTTTCGTGACGCTTTTATGGATCCTGTTAATTTTACAATTGATTTGAGATATTTTACTTTTTGGTAGTTACACATCTGTTTGCGATTACGAAGTTATGCATTTACGAAGCTATGAAATTTTGCTAAGACCGTACTTAAAGAAAACACACTATACAAGATGAATTACTCATTTAATGTGAACCTTCTTAGAATTCTCTAAATAATAAACAAAGGACTTCTTGGGTTGCTATTCCCTTTCCGAACAGAATTATGACCTGCACTTTACCATTTTGTTACAGTAGCAAAACTGGACAAATTTCAATCAATATTTACCGAGTTTTTAATTTTTTATTTATTGTCTCTTCGAGATGCACTTCTAAAATGCATATTTTTATATGCAAAAATGCATTTTTCAAAAGTAATTTATCAATTTAGTTCACAAAGTTTATAGACGCTCTCACGAATCGAACGCACAAATCCGCATTAAGATCCATCTTCCTACTCAAAAAACTGATAGCTGATATTTTCTCGACTAAACAGATATGAGGTGCCCAGTTCTTACCCTGGTCCTCAATTTTGCAGCCAAAATACAGATGAAAGGTTTTTTTTTATTAAAGAGCTAAGCGTACATTAATGCTTCTGAAAGTGTTTCCTGGGCCCAATAATTTCTTACCTACATCATCGTATAATTCCCAGAGACGGTTCTGGTTTCTGACGAAGATCTGTTAAATTAGATATAGGTTGCCCCGCAACTTTTGCGGGGCGATCTGGCAGAGATCAATGTGATATCATCTTTGTATTTTGGCTGACGTCTGACGTTTATTTTCAAGTTTCTTATTTTTATATGTAAATACTATTTAATAACATTATATGATTATATTTTGAGACTTTTGATAGGACAATATAAGTGTTTAGTGACCAGAAAAACAAAAATATCTGCTATTAATCGTAAATACATACTTTACCAAGTAGACGTCACGCGGTCGGACTATAAGTTACGAGGCAACCTATCTAATTTAACCGATATTGGTCTCTGAGTACGTCCCTGAGTCCTAGTCTGGCCAATTCGTTGGCTTTTTCGTTCCCTCGGACCCCACTATGGCCTGGTACCCATACCAACTTACTAACATAATATATGGATAAGACCGGATCTTGTCGTTGGATATAATAAAGCCTTTAGGGCCGCCTGTCTGTAGGAACATAAATAAATGATTTTAGAAACTATAATAAGTCTGTAAATTGTAAAATAGTTTTCGACTGTAATAGTATGCCACATTTCTTGCTTCACTGTATCATTATCTACATGAACTTTTAGATTGCAACAGATTTTGTGACATGGATAAAAACTGTAAGCGGAGATGAGGAAACAGCTTTAACCGTCCAAAGTGTTATGGAGATGTTTGAAATAGGTATGAAGAATAACGCGAATACCTCTTTACGTGTTCAACTGAAAAAAATGCCCTCAGTTACAACCAAGATCGCTGATTACATGAGAGTGCCAGAGGTAAGAAGGAATCGTTTTTATTTTTTCTGTAAAATATCTCGTCTTTAAACAGTTGATTACGAAATTGCATATCTAGTGTTATTTAGACTCTCCATTGCAATACCTAAGCCAAATGCAAGACAATTTTAATATATGCCAGGTATGAGCAACCCTATAAAAGTCGGGTTAGCATATGACCTTACAAAAATTCATGTCAGCATTTTTACTGCTCTAACACTGAAAGTCTAAATTCAGAATGGCGACCAAATTCCGCCGATGCCTTAGCCGCTTGAATCTTGAATTTGACGAGGAATCGTTTTTGCACAATATCCATTGTAAACTTTTCAAAAAAAATGGTAAGGACTTAAGTTGTAAATTTGAATCTTTACAACTGTAGTTCTTACAATTTTTATCGCCCGACGGATATTTTAGAATTAAACGAAAAAATAGTACCAAAGTATAATTATAAAATTATCGCATTTATTATTAACTTTATAACATAAATGTACAAAGTTGTATAGAATCAAATTTCAATTTCGACCACGACCACGTCGAAAAGAAAAGAGTAGTTCCTACCACGACATCTTGA
>CAXKVY010002502.1:0-39073 GCA_964058915.1 Tetropium fuscum
TTTTATATCTAAGTAAACCTTTAGTTTAGTGTAAATATAACAGTAATATTAAAGAAAATAAATATTATTTTATTTAAAACGTCCCAGTCAAACGCACATATTAAGGTAGTTTCCTTGAAAGTTTACATCTATTTTCAATCCGAGTATGTGCAGATATATGCAAGCGGTCCTAAAATAATGGCTAAGTATAGAGTATAGAGGAAAGTGAAGAAACTATAGTGTATATTAGGTACCTTAGAGAAAAAATGTTCGCAAGGATAGACTGCGTTTCTGAAAATACGATACGAGAAGTAATGTTCCATGAAATCGATCGCTTAGCGACAAAAGTTTGTTAAATGTGTGTAAAATGTGTGTAAATGTGTAAAATTGTTAAACATTATGTGCAGAAATTTCCAAAATTTTGGAACTCGATTGGACATTATTTAAAATGACATTAATTTAAATGACCCGTTAACTAAAAATTTTAAAATAATTTTCTCGGTTATTTTATATTTAGTTTATGTCACCTCCGAAAAACCCAGAGATGATGCATCGACTTGAGGTATGACTAAAAATGTACATTCAAAATTGTAAATCGACGTGTTATCTGCTGTACCTATATACGATTGGAACCACGATATTAGAAAGATATAGCTTTAAAATTAACAGAAAATAACTACAGATATTTATTTTATCTCGCCAGTTATCACTGAAAATACCTACTAAATTTCTTATTTAAACGTAACGCCGCAATATTTGAAATTACGATCAAAACATGCAAATAATGATGTCAACTCAAAATTCACATGTTGGATAACCTTTTCAAAGTAAAACTAGCGCATTATCTTTAGCCTAGGGGTAAATGCCCGGCAAAAATCGTGTACACCTACTTCCACTTTTAACAAACCTTCCACCAACCTCTACCGACTTCCACCAAATTTCCCTCAACTTTCTTTTGAGTTTTCTTTTGAACTACCCTTGGACCTACCTAATCATATTATTATTATTATTATTATTATTATTATTATTATTATTATTTTTATTGGGTAGTTATTATTATTATTAGGACTAAATAAGGTGAACGTAGGACTAAATAAGACTTATTAGTACTAGTTTTCGGGCTCGACTCATAACGTTTATTTCAAAAACGAGTAAAATTAGCGACCCAGAACAAAAAACATTTGAAAACCCCCCTTGTTTCGCAGGGCAGTCGTGTGAAATAGTTTTTCGAGGTTAATTTGTAATTATTGGGAATTAATTAATAAAATGTGCAATAAAACATGTTTACAATTTTTTTCCAATATTTAAAATATGCTTTATTAAAAAATCGGTTACACGAGGGAAGTATGCCTATATATTAGCCTTTCAATGATACCAAAATATTATTTATTTGATAAAAAATACTCAAAATTCTGTACTAAATCGCGACTTCTGCAGCACTCGAAAAACCGAAATTATAAAATACATCGTCGTCTCTATCACTCGAGATATCACCATTATCCGTGAAAGCCGTGTTCGATTAATTGTGAAATTTTCACATTCAGAAATCGCCGAGGAAATAAGCTACGGAACTACACCTTCACCTTCAGAATAGCCATTAATTTCTCTCTGCAGGTCACTTAATGTTTGTCCTTGCAGCAGCAAATTTACATTATCAGACGGATTTGGTATTGAAAATCTGTAATGTGTAATGTCATAAAACTCATTTTCTGTCGTTTTGAATGGTATACCAAGTACTCACACAAGCATCATATTTTATTTGCTTCCGATTCTACCTAAACAGTTTTTTTTTACTAGAGCCTCTAAAATAGAGAATTCGACCAAATTTCAAATACATCATCAGATATCACTATACCTCGAGCACTACCTACGATTTCGTCATCGATTGTGTCAAGAACCACGCCATGGTCATTATATTTATTTATAACTGTCTGTTCATGTTCATTGTCGATATAGTCTTCATCTTCCTCGTTCGCTTCTTCGTCAGATCCTTGACCTAAACTTGCATCTGTTGTACTACGTTTCTTAGTTGCTAGAGTTTCTTGAGTTAAGTTTTTGACTTTTTGCTTTTTCTCTTCCTTCGTTTTCTTCTTTTTCTTTGAAACACTAACTTTATTCGATGATTCATTCTTAACCCTCACTCCAAGTTCCCTAGTATGACAAATTGCGTCTTCCAATGTAGAATTCACAATCTGTTATATTTTGTTCTTCAAATCTTCGAAATTGACCGTTATAAAAATGCATTCATATCTTGATTACACGTTTCAAATACTTCCACCAAACTTCCACGCACTTCCACTTCCACCTACTTCCCTCAAACTTCCAGTGGGTTGTACACCTACTTCCACTGGCGGTTTACCCCTCATCTTTAGTTGTCTGGCATACTGAACTTTTTCATTGCTAAATGACATTCATGGGAATTCCGTGGAATATATTCCAGTTTTTGTAATTCTGACATTTTGAGTAATTTTTTGGTATTTGTATGCTTATCTGGAATTTTTCAATACTTTTAGGAATTTAAGTTTTTGGAAATTTAGTTTACATAATTTTACCAGCGATATCCCCCGATCCCTCGATGAATCCGGAACATTGCCACGGTGCTATACCTAAGGACGATGGCAGAGTATTAACTTTTAAATGACATAAAGGTATAAAAATTACTGAAAATAACCAGATACTGGTTATGAATTGATTCTCAGCATATAAAGAAAAATATGTCCGCCATATAGATACTCGTAGGAACCGCAATCTTGTATATTGATTTTGACAAAAAAATTGTTATCAGCAACCAACATTCCCAAGACACCGAATCCATTCAGATCATAACTGCCAAAAATATCTGCCAACTGAAAACCGCCATCTTGAATATTTATTGAGACAAAAAATTCGTGATCAGTGTCCCCAAAGTTCATGAGTTCAAAGTTCAATTCTTGTTCTGCGACCCCAAAATTCCCGAGACACAGATTTGAGTCGTTTCGGACCATAAATAGCAATAATATCCGCCATCTTGAATATTCATTATGACACAAACAACTTGATTTGTTACCCCAAAAACTTCCAGATATATATTTTGGACCATCAAGGCAATATTCATTCGCCTTTTGAAAATTCATCAGTGATTACTTTTTAGCAACTTTGTTTGTTTGAACATTTTGTTATTGAGATAGCGGGTTAACAAAAAACGCGGCATCCGGACAGACGAAGGTTGTTCAAAATTAGATTACGAACACAATGGTACGAAGATTTTTGCCGATGAAAATGGACAATTTTAGTTTTTTCAATCAAATGCAATATTATGTCCGCCACACGAGTGTTGAACAACGACGTATGATGTGGAAGGGTGATAAAATATACTACAGAAGCTTCCGTCGAGCTCAGGGCATAATAGAAATTTGGCTTCTTTGTGTAAGTAACTATAGTACAAAAATAAGATATATAATAAGATAATTTATAATTAATTTATTAATGGAGAACGTGGCGACATCGGAATTTTTATCCCGCATTCTTTCCGTTGTTCAACTCTCGTGTGGCGAACTTTACTCTTATTTCTACTTTCGTAGCGAAGAGTGTAATAATGAAGAAAAGTTCTCATCAGAAATTATAATTTATGAACTGTTTGAAATATATTGTATACATTCCAAAATTAAAATTATCATTAATAATGAGATGAAGATATATAATGTAGGAAGCGTCAGTCCTGCCTGTCCTGCCTATAGAGAATTATATTTTCAAAAGCACTAATCAATCTACAATCTAGGCAGGTGAAACGGAGCTCCTCACACCACCCGTGACAGCTTAAAATTTTTAATTAGATTGTTCCGCGCCCCGTGATGTATCGAAACTTTCTCGTTTGGCATGTGCCAAATTGGATGATATGCCGGGGAATTAAGGACAACTCAATAATTAAAACGATGTTTGGCAAGTTAATTGTTTTAAATTCGTCCGGGCCGGGGTATCGATTCCGCCAATGTGTCCACCCCATCAATACGGCGCCTACTATGCGAAATTCTGGAACAAAGGCCAAACTATGATTTTGCGGCTTGGCCGTTAATTATTAGCGGTCTGCATGTAGATATTCAGCCGCCAACGCTGGTAGAATTTATAGCCTTTTGTAGTTACATTTTGGCGGGCATAGATGGAACTGATGTAAAAGGACCTTTCAATATCGGGGCCATTAATATACCTAGAGACGTAGATAGTAAATCAATTGACCGTTAATTAAAAATGGATAACAGCACACACATGGCTATATCTAATATGGTTGATTGAAGGAACCTTACCTTCATTCAACGCTAATACTAAATGGTGGCCAGTGTCGGATTAGGATCTTTTGGATTCTTAGACGATTTTAACAAAAGGGGCTCCTAGAATCAAAAGTCACACAAAAATTTAAAATACACATACTTTAAATCCTTACAAAATAGGCACGTGTTTAAAATAAATTTAATAATATTAGGTCATTAATTGAAGACCAGATTAACTGTGCATAAGAATATATCGTTCATGTGGAAAATGTTCTTCAAAACGACTCAACAAAATTTTAGTGAACTGTTCGATATAAATAACATAAAACCTGAATCCCAGGCACCGTTTAATGGGATAATTTAACATATATATGGAGCGGATGGCTTTTCACAATATTTTTCAAATGTATTTATACAATCCAATCTGGCGAATATTGGTAAAAATCATCACGTTTGACAATATTATTAATATTGCAAGTGTGTCCAGTGAAGATATCCTTACAGGTGTTAAAAAACTTCGAGAGTTACTGCAAAATGGAGAGCGCATTTCAGTTCCACCTACTTCCCTCAAACTTCCAGTGGGTTGTACACCTACTTCCACTGACGGTTTACCCCTCATCTTTAGTTGTCTGGCATACTGAACTTTTTCATTGCTAAATGGCATTCTTGGGAATTCCGTGGAATATATTCCAGTTTTTGTAATTCTGAAATTTTGAGGATTTTTTTGGTATTTGTATGCCTATCTGGAATGTTTCAATACTTTTAGGAATTTAAGTTTTTGGAATTTTTAAGTTTAATGGGATAATTTAACATATATATGGAGCGGATGGCTTTTCACAATATTTTTCAAATGTATTTATACAATCCAATCTGGCGAATATTAGTAAAAATCATCACGTTTGACAATATTATTAATATTGCAAGTGTGTCCAGTGAAGATATCCTTACAGGTATTAAAAAACTTCGAGAGTTACTGCAAAATGGAGAGCAAATTTCAGTTAAGGTTGCGATTATTTGTAATCCGCCTGTACATATATGTTACAATTTTTTGGAATCTTTTTTAGGTATACGAGTCGTTTAAAGCTACAGGTATAAATATAAAGCTACATTTGCAGCACCCGGGTCATAAGGTGCTGCAAATGTAGCTTTATGTTTTCATTATTGTAATACAAATTCTAACAAATTTGCAGCGGTGTTACATTTTTGTTCGTCGATATATTGTTTAAATTAACTCTTCGCGATATTAACAATGTTGCCGACCTAGAATCGTAACAATGTTGCCGACCTAGAATCGAGTTGCAATATTTTAGTTTTCTTTTGGTTGGTACTTCAACAGACAACAAAGTTTCAATAATGTTAGAATTAATGTGAATTTTTTCCCCTATTCACTGGTCTATTGTTTAAATAATCTGCTACGACTAATATTTGCCGGCAAAAATAGCTAAATTAATTCGGTTAGACATGATGTACAGCGTTCTTTCAAGTTGAGTCGGAAAGCCGCAGGTGGAATGGAATCTTAATAGTGTCATTAATATTTATGGAAGCTTGATGGAAAACGTTTTTCATGTGTTCATGACTCATTGTTAGAGTAAATTGGTGCTTACTGTATAGAAAATTAATTCCGAGACAGTACAATGGAGTTTATACAGTAGCAATGCGTGGAAGTATATAATAACCAAAACTGATGAAAGCTTCTTTATAATTTTTTAATATTTTTTAATAATAACTAATAATAATAAAATTAGTGATTTAGAAACAAATCATTTAACCTAGTATATTGGCAAAAAAATCTTACTTGCCTTGTAACATCAATTTCAGAATAAGCCCATATCACCATATTATTATCATATCATCAGCGTATACGCCAACACATGCATGGGCGCCGTTCCAAAATGTTCCAGGGCGGGGGCAAGATTTTTTGACGAGGCGAGGGTTACTTTGTCACAAAACTTTAAAGGAATCCGCTGAAAATACTCATAAAAAATACATATAAAATCAAAACATTTATTCAAAATTAATCAGATCTAACAAAAAGTATCAAAAATTTAATTAAACCAAACATTATGACGTGTAGGTATTTTTAATATCTCTTAATTTGAAGAAAATAATGAAAATACATGTTATAAATAAAAACTGTAAATACATATCGTAATTTCGTAACAAAAAAAAAACAAAAAAACCCAAACTCTTTGGCTTTGTGCCAGTAAAAGACGTTTCCTAATCTATACTACTAAGTATAATATCAGTCATTGTCACTCATCATAAATTTTAAATACATTTTTTCAGGTCCCAATAAATCAATGACCTTTTTGATTATTTCCATGTTACTCTCATCGACATATTTCCTTTGAATATTTATAAGGGATAGTCCAGTAAGGCATTTTTTGCTCATAGTTGATCTAAGCCACGTTTTAACTCTTCTAATAGTGCTAAAAAAGGGTTTAATTGAGTAGTTTTGTGGATGGCATAATTTAAAAAAATATTTTAAACCAGTTTTAATGCTTGGGAAACAGTTACAATCGTCATTTACCAGTTTTGAGGTATCCTGCGAAAACTATGTATCTTTACTAACCGTCTATTGGTATTTATTATTACGGATAATAAAGAAATATGAAATTACACTATGAAACAGTGGTAAAAATAAACAATACACAAGGAGTCCAAAATCCAGGCATGTGCGATCGCGCCCCCCCCCTTTGCCCATATATATCGGCGCCCATGAAGACATGGTGTCTGTCATCAACGTTTATTCATTGAGCTCCATGATCATAAAAAAAATTTTCCAGATCTGTAATAAACAATGCAAATAATAAGAGACTTAAAGGTTCACCCTGTAAAGCACCATTTGTGAGGTCATGTATTTTAAAGAGGCCATCAGAACACTTTATCTGGACAGTCGCCTGAAGATATAGTGTAACACCCGAGGAATTTTTGCGGAAATGCCAAGATTAAATAACTTAAACCAGGATTACTTACAGAATCAAAGGTTTTCATGAAATATCTTTTGCTATATGAAATATAGCAAAAGAAATCGTTTCCAATATATGTCTGATAATATCCTAGATCGTGAAAACATAATGAAATTTGGATGGAATATTAACTATAATATTATGTATAATGAAATTATGGTAAAATAATTCCTGCCATCCCCGTCCAAAGAATAGAATTGTAGAACCACGGTAGCCGGCTTATGACGTTTCTGTAATAGTCTTATATCGCCGAAACTCGGGATGCACTTGTGAAATTGAGGTGGACTATTATCTGTAATATCTGTAATGAAATGAGGGTAAAATAATTATTAACCCCCCGTCCATTGGGTTGAAAATAAGCATGGAACATGCAGAACCCGAACCGAAACCCCTGGGGATACATTGATGAAATTCGGATGGAATAAACTAATGAGCTGGGCTAATAAAATTGGGGTGGGATGTTAATAATTGATGTATAATGAAATGGTTGTAAAATAATTGCTGTCACCAACGTCCAAGGGGGTGAAAATAAGCATGGAATATGTAGAACCACGAGAGATGGCTTATTGACGTTTATGTAATACTGTTATACTGTAATATATACTGTTTATTTACGATTGTTCTACTGTTAATAGGTACTGTAAACGTAAACCCACGGGGGTTTCGGCGATATAAGTGACCAGGCAAAAACCTGGTCACAAGGTATTATTAACGCTCTGAGTCAATAGTTTTTACTGAAATTTCAAATGTTAATATTTTTGAGGTCGCCGATTAAGAATCCACAATCCATTTGACAAAAAATGGATTTTTTTTTAAATGAACAGAATTTCACGTCTTTATATGGGGGTGTTCGAGGTCGCTGAATACGAAAAAAAGTAACTTTATGAAAAACCAACTTGCAGATCCAAATGGCGATCATTTTTATTTAAAATGAATGAATCGGATCCAAAATGGCGACCATTTTTTTAAAAACTGATGGAATTGAACAAAACTCATTATATCGAGGTTTTCGAGGTCCCTTGGACAGATAAGTAGAAAAACGTGGCTAGAAGCCACATGGGCAGCTATCGGCAACCAGTTTTTGTAAATTTGAAGGGGAGGGGATTATTAACATAAACACATAGATTTGGAATACTGGGGAATATTGCACTTGAGCGTTCACATTAACACAAATGTATAAGGAGGACTCGCAAAATGATTACAAATTGCATTGTTTTTTCGAGTTTTCGGCATACGGGAGTCGGCTTGGAATTATTCCAAGATAAGATTCTGGAGAATTTATTTTTCTATTCTTTTTGAAAGGTGATGAAAATAATGTACGAGGTTTTTCCACAGTAGCTTTTTGTTCCTCAGAAACTTTTCTATAACTCCTATCGAATATGCCAGTGGCTTTTAATAATCGCTGCCTAAAGTTACGAAGTGGAATAGAGAGACCTTCACTTGCCCCTTTTCTGCCATAAACTAAAGTTTATTATTTTTTTATTATCGTTATTTATTAATTATTTATTAAGCATTTTAATTTATCGAAATGGTGAATGACCATTGTACAATGTATTTGAAATGCAGATATTTATAGAGGACGCTCCCATATAGCTCATCTTTTAATATGTACATACATTGAATTGTTCACACTGTACACCTACAGCCCACAGTTCCCATTGCGGCGCGCTGTTCAATTATTTCTCGTTATTGACGCGTATATGCACATGCATAATTGACTTTTGTTTAATGCGCAAGTTTAATGAAAAATGGTGATTAATACAAATGTGTTGGATTCTATCCCGTTTAGCTTTGTCGTTGTTTAGTCTCCTTCCAGTTTTGTGTTCTTTATGATGCGTATTTTAAACTGTTAAATTATTAATTACCCATTTAATGTACAAACGGATAATTTACTTCACATGGCGTATGGTTTCCATTTGCTAGAATAAATAGACCATGTTCAATGTGTAAGAAATTAGCAACTGTTTAAATCGAGGAATTTGTTTACTCAGTAATGGGTCTCTTATAATTTTCAAAAAATATTTTTTGGTATAATTAATAGAATCAATCAAATTTAGTAAAGGAACATTATTTACTGCTTGCTCTCACGCGTCCAAACGGCCAGAGCTGTAGAATCGTTATTGCTTATCCGATTTTAAAATTCAAAAATCATAGTAAATAGTTCCAAATCTTCTATATTATGACAGTAAGAAATATATTTTTATTATAGGTAATTCGTATGAGCATTGATGGTCAACTTTTTTTTTCAAATGATAATTTTTTAAAAATTTTATTTTAGGTTCCGCATAATTTTTTAAATACAATTATGTATCAATATCATACTTCGCTTCACTTTTAACGGATTGAAAGAAAAAAATTAAGAAATTTTTATAGGCTAGACTAGATGATGCTAACTCAAATTAATAAAGTAATAAATTAACTTATTTATGTTTATTAAATATATTATTTGATACGAGTTGTTGTTTAGTTTCAAATTATTTCGAAATTGTGATTTAGATTATTTCACTTTAGAATATTCCACTTTCACTTTATAATGGAAAATCTTATGCAGTCCTTTTGAGATTGGCTTGGAGTGGTATTTTATACACATTATAGAATATTTTGGAATGTTCCTGTTTTGTCATGCAAATCTTGATATGCCATGTGTATGAAATATGAAGGGTCAATTGTTTAAGAAAAAATGAAATTACATTTTACTAGGTACTTCTTCCTAAATATTGTCAGTGCCTTAAAACGCATTTACTTGTATGTGTCTGAGTGTTTTTTGATTGTGGATACTATAGAGTAAACGTAGGTACGAGGTGCATCTTATATTTCAACAGCAATTATCCAAATTTATTTTAATTCCAGATATGAATCGAATAACTTTCATTTTCATTAATGTTCTGTGTAGCAATGTACAATAATAATATAAGCCGGCATAAATCACTGAAAGCTCGATGCAGCATTATGTTAGACCCTCATACCTACCCTTGGTCCAACCAAGGCGCATCGATCTACCGTCCCTTATTACATTTAGTGGTGGAGCTAAATCAGCAGTTTGACATCTTGGTCGTTTTAATAACCACAGTTCTAACCGTAAAGAATTGTATACCAAAATTAATTTCCTCTACAGACGAAGCGGCCGCTACGCTTCGTGAAGGTAGAAACCTAAATGTCGAATATTCCCGTGCGATAGCAACCAACGAGAAAGCTCTAATAAATTCAGTGGTCGTTGACATTGACTTTGTTGACACTTGACATCTGCTGATAAATAATTTAAATTTGACATGTAAAACTCGCCCACCATGCTAAAATCAAGTCTCCATAGATTTTCTGCGCTTTCTTTAGAAAATCCTATCTCCCATTTACATTAATGTACAGACACAAAGAAAAACACAATTCGTAGAGGAACGCACAAAACATAACCACAAAACTAAGTGTAAACAACTACACTGTGGGCATGGACTATTTAGGCGTTCTGACCAGAGATATACTCCATATCTCTGGTTCTGACAAATAATACTGCCAACTTATTTCCAGGCTGGGTGACATCACTCAGCCTCAAGCTCAAATGAGTGCAAATTGTTCAAATTGTTAACATAAATATTAAATATTAAATATTAAATATAGATACATTTATTTATTTTCGTTAACTATAAATAATTAAAAAGCTACATAAGGTCTGATAATCAAATTAGTTTCAGGATCTAGCTATTATTATAGTAATGATTATAAAATTTTTGTTATTGTTATTGTTAAGATTATTAACAATAAAAATGCATATTTTCATTGCAAGACCACAGAACAGGATTTTTAGAAAATGTTGGGATGAAAATCTTATTTTAGGTATAATCATCACTATAATAATAGCTAGTGTCTGAAACTAATATAATCCCAAACCTACACTGTGAGATTTATATTCGAAACAGAGTTACAGGAGGTAAATATCAAATCAAATCAAATAAACATATTTGTTTTGAGATTTATAAATCTAGTGAAAAGACTCATTGGACAGTGCAGAAGTTGGGTTAATAAATCATGGTCTCAAACAGTTTATAAAAAATATGCAAGATTACAGAATAATTCAAAAACTATTAATTAATGACCAATAGAAGCAATTAAAAAAAATAGTAATTATCAAACTATAGAAATTATACCTAAAATAAATTTGATGAAATGACTAGTTTGTTAATAGGTAATAATGTAATATCTGTCTTAGATGTCGTTGCTCCGAAAGCATCTATGGCTTGATATATATTGTAGAGATGTAATTACTGACAAAATGAGGTTATACAAAAAATGCGTTCACTGAAAAGGAACAAGATTATAATAGCTACAAACAGAAATAAAACAGTTAACTACAAAACTACAAACAGAAATAACGAGTTATTAATCAGGCAAAGAGTAAATTTTGCAAGCGGAATTTTATTGTAGATGCAAATAAATCAAATGCAAAAGTAATGGGGAATAATTTAAAGCAGCCAGTAGGAAATAAAAAATGGCCACACCATCGAAAGGGTGAATTGTGAAGAAAAGAACAGTAGTAACATGGAAAATCTTTGAAATCAGTATTATTAGTATTATCATCATTATAAAAAGGATTGAAAGAATAGTTGTGAGCACTGGTGCTATAAATAAAAATATATATACAAGTGGTTCATAAATAAAAAGTTGCAATGTAAAATTACCAAACATCGCAATCACATTGAAATTAGTAGTATAAAACTATAAATTACAAAATTTGGAATAAATGTCAAAAGTCTGACAATCCGTTCTCCCTTCCAGCAAGAACTATGACCAATTAGAAAGAAATTTCCCTTTTGAAATTGGGTCCTTCAGAAAGTAAATTCTTTTGTCAATCCAATCCTTTATCTGTGCGTCAGAGCTATGAATATGAGTCTCTACTGTATTTAATTTTCAGTTGCCTGTAGCTTAATATGTATATCTACATACATGACCGTTGAGTATTATTTAGTAATTAAATCATAAAAATACATTACCCTTTAAAGATGGCCTCTTTTTTCAATTACGTAATAATTGCAGATTGTTTCTCGTATTAATTGAATTTGGCCAACATTTCCTAGATACGATTCTGCAGAATTAATTTTTCTTTTCGGAAGACGTAGAAAATGATTAAAATGATCCACTAGCTTTTTGATTCTTTTCTCTAACTTCGGTCGGATATGCCAGTGGCTTTTAATAATCGCCGCCTATAGTTAAAAAGTGCAAAGTACAAAGTACAAAGAATAGAGAGACCATCACGCCTCTGTTTTCATAAAATATATAAATTAATGAATTAATTAATTCCTATAATTAAACAAAATTAGGCGAAAAGAAAGATATATACATACTTAAGTGTCCATCAGTGTGTCCATCTTACTGTCAGATTTCATTATTTATCTAAATGAATAAACTACGAAAAATCAATAATCAAGGGTTTATGGCATTTGATAGATTATTATTAAATCTTATCTAGATTTAATTACAGCGCAGTAACAAAAATACATTATACTCCATGTATATGGGGTATAGCAAAATATATCGATACGTCACTGTACGTGAGAAATTGGAAAATACTCTATTTTAACAGAAATACTAGAGCAATTTCGAATTCACTTTTATTCAATTTAGTTAATAAAACTCATCTACCCCAATGTTCTGCAAGTGAAACAATATGGCAACTAATGTGTTACGACGGTTTTAGAAAATTCAATGAAATACACCTTGCCTCAGCAAAAATGATTTCAAATGATTCCATCTCTTGACCAATAGCTAAAATAAAACACAAAATAACCGCAATATGTTCTGTAATTCACTATAAACTATACATAGGCTATGCCTAAAAAATATCAAAGCATAAAAACCAAATAATACGGCCTTTTAGTTGCATGGTGAAACACTCAATAATTCGATTCTAAAAATCAACGAAGCGAGATCGTCTCGAAGTATGTTACCCACTTACAATTTTTGTCACTTTGTGTCTGCTTTGAACATTGCTGAAGTTTGGTCGGCTAGATCAGCAACTATGCAATCCGATGTATATTAATTTGCTTATAAATGTGCGACTCATTTAAATATAACCTATTTATATCTGAAAATATGTAATTCAATGGTCACGAATTGGATTTTTATTCCAATTTTCTTGCATTGTTTGTAACATCGAAATATGAGACATCTTTCAAATGATTGAAACATGGTTCAAACATCTTTCAAAGGACAATTGCCCCTATGGGAGATTGGGGCAGCATAACTTTTCTTACAGCAAGCTAAAATTGTCGCTATAAAGGCGCTTTCATTCAACAATTTGTTATGTTTTGATAGAATACTAATAATCAATCAATTTCAACACAAAACCCATCAAAATAATACACTAAATTAAAGAATAACTGTATTACTTCTATTTCAAGAATTATTGTTGACCCAACTTTACCACAAAACGTTTGATGGTATTAGGCAATTTAGACATCCAAATGAAAGCCAATGATGCCGATGCGACACGGCCGAGGAACGTGTAAAATGGATCCATAATATTTGAATGGGAAATATTCTTATTCTGCATCACATTCACCATCCAATTGTTTTATGATATGGCGAAAGGTATATAGTGTAATCAATATTATGTTATCCTACATGATCATGTTACTGGCGATGTATATCATTTGTTTTTACTTAAATTCCTGGAAATCGGTTATACTTGACAACACTGTTCAAAATGCGGTTTAAAACGTGTGAAGATATCGATATAATGAAGGTTTTTTGCTCGTGTTTTTATGTCTCATATTTCGATATTACAAACTATACATATCAATTCGATTTTCGTAGTAGTCCTGTGAAACGGAACCATTTTAACTATATTATTGTTGAGCCTTAATCGTAATATAAGCTTAAAAGGTAAATATCTGATAATATTCTTTTAAAATTAATTGAGATATAATAAGTAGGTACCAGATCACAAATATATTATCTGATCTAATCCTGAGATCCTGAGTCATTTTGGTGTACCTCAAGGCAGTGTTCTGAGCCCTTATTTATTTATTTTTTACATTAAAGACTTAGGAACTGTTTTACAAAAAAAAGACAAACTATGAAGAAATTATATTTACTTGCTATATATTAATTAAAAATTTATGTTCTTTACTGTTCTGCTCTTTGCCTTGTCGACTTCTAATAGTTCTCCTAATAGTGTTTGAAACATTAAATTGTTAATGAACATTTAATTAATTCTAAATCGTTAACAAGATCCTACAATGTTATGGGGGAATGTAGTCCAAATAGTATGTATAACCACTGTAGCATTGAAATATCCACTCTGCTAAAGCTCTTATCTTTGCACTACATATCCCACATCCCACGGTAATGAACTAATTTTTTCTGATTTTCACCACTCATTTCAACTCATTCGCTGTGTTTCATTTGATAAGCAAACTCAGATGAAAAACTGCGCACTCCATAATTTGGGTACGCCCAGCCTTGTGCAGCATCCCTGTCGGAGTTTAAATTCAATAAAATCTGAAATTAAATTTTCCCCGCGAATAACAAAAAGACCAAACAAGACGCGAGGGCAAATATAACGTCTCGATCGCTCCAGCCGTTGAACCGCGGCACCGAAAATAGCGAAATGTAATAACAAGTCTACACAATAATACTGGAATTACCGAATGTAATTTTTAAATCCGCGTTCAGTTGCATTTATTTATTCCGCTACTAGAGAACGATGTTTTAGCGGGCGAAAATTGACATCACGTGCGAGACAACCGAAAACAGTTTGTCGCTTAATCGAAAGTTGGTGACTATTGTTGACTAAAGTTGGTGTCTATCAATAGATACATAAATTAAATCAATACTTCAGGAGTTACCCGATCCTATAACTAATTAATAGAACTTGAAACTGCAGATAAATGTAGATATTCAATTATTTTCTCTACCCCAAACGTATCATTTAGAAATATCTCCGGAATTGCACATAGAATCATAGTTAAAAGCTTGTAGCATGTATCTACTTATAAAATCAATCGAATTGCATGTTCAAAATTCATTGTAAACTGCTATGAGATGAGTAGGTACTAAATTTTTCAACCCCGTAGGTTAAATTGGAATATATCTGCAATCACAGGTAGGATCAAATGGTTCAATAACATGGCATTTGTTTACTATTTATTTACTTTAGTGATTATTGTAATGAATATCAAAATTCCTTGAATACTAAGGGGGGATAATTCAATTTCAATTCCATTGACAACAACAATATCTCTAAAATCGTACATCGGATAAGAGTTAATTTTTTTATATATATTTGTTGCGTTTATATGTTTTTATTGCATTTTTATTAATATCTTGATTATGCTGCCGTTGCTGACGTAGGTATAAAAATTTATAATCAAGGAGTGCGGTCATAATTTGTTATACTTACATCAATAACGGCAACATAATCAGTATATTAACAAATGCCTTAAAACATAAAAGTAACCAATATATACACAATATTAACTCTTATCTCTTATCTTAACTCCTATCCGATGTCCCATCCTCGTATCAATAGAATAGATGATTACTCCATCGGTGCTGGAAATAACCTTGGACAGCGTCTTTCATAGAGATCCATTGGACTTTCATAGATCAACATACGAGGAATCGAACACCGGAGATACGAACGTCCAAAGTTGCCATTTGCAAAATTTTTAATATTTTAATTTTTTTACCAATATTCAAATAATCAATCATCTCGCGAAAAAGGGGGAAAGGGATCCTTCGCATCCCTTTCTATTAATCACCACATTTGTATGTCGATATCTTAGTATGGAATGAAGTTATTCCACATGCCAACTATGTCTATATCTTAGTGATTATATATCGCATAATACATATACAAAACCTTGGAAAGTCATCAGCAAGATGATGCAGACTCGACGTTTGATCGTATACAACGACCAATTTCTTAACAAAACTTGAACATCTCCCTGTTTGAATTAATTATTTATGTAACATTTATGTGATCTACAACGCAGGTAAAAATTTAATTGCACCTCGCTACATCAGCAGTGCCTCAAGGGTCTAACCTGGCACCACTTTCTTTTTAATTGTTTATAGGTGATATTACCGAGTGCGAACAGCTTTCATAACTATTAGAAAATATTACTCGAATGTTACTCAAATTTGAAAACATTTGAAAACAAAAATTTGAAAATGTTAATCAATTAAGGATCTAGTAATTATTTGTCACTAGAATTTTTCCTATATTGATTTATTTATATGATTATTTATGTGATCTACAACACAGGTACAAATTTAATTTGCACCTCGCTACATCAGCGGTACCTCAAGGGTCTAACCTGGCACCACTTTCTTTCTAATTGTTTATAGATGATATTACCTAGTGCGAACATATTTCATAACTATTTGAAAATATTACTCAAATGTTACTCAAATTTGAAAACATTTGAAAACAAAAAATTGAAAATGTTAATCAATTAAGGATCTAGTAATTATTTTCTAGTATTGTGATCTAGTATTAAAATTCAGTAGAATTTTTCCTTCATTATTTATTGATATGATTATTACTAGTACTAGCAGTTTGCAGTACCACTTATTATACGAACCTAGCGGCGTAACGATCGCAACATTCGGCTGGCTCTTATATACTATTTTCTAGGTTCTAGAAGCTTCTAAAACCCTATCTACCTCCGTGTCTACCCCCAAATGCGATGTTGCCATATCGTCGGGTGCGGTGTTGCCAGATTGTTCAGATTTTCCCTAGATCAACAATTAAAATTTATCTTTTACATTAGTTATATCAAAATATCAAAATTATATTATAGTTATATCAAAATTGGAGTATCATTATTTTCACTTATCAACTGTATGTTGCCCGCCAGCATTAGCTATTAAATTAAAGTATGTCTAGGTTGTTCAACTACTGTGCTTTCGCACGTATATATCTATATCCTTCGCGAAAGGCTCGTGCGTCAGTGAAAGTGCCAAAGAAACTACTTCCGGGCGGAAAGTCGGCGCATAAAAAAGCATTTAAGATAATTCTGCAGTTTCTTCACGCCGTCGTGGCATAGTTGGCGAGAGAGAACTAAAAACAGATTAACGAGGTATGTGGGCGTAAAATACAGCGGAAGCCGAGGTGCGAAGACGCTGAGAGAACGGCAATCAGGGGACACACTAAATGTGTGCATAAGCTCTGCTCCACAGGGCCAATTTAAACTTTGCCGTGTATACATTGCCGTGGACGTCCCCTGCTTAAATTGTGCCTTAGCGCTGCAGATATGAACAAACTAAGAGTCATGTATAAGAGGAAGATAATGGGGAGTATTAACCAATTTGCCTTGTGTTTGCACGTTTATGTTTCCTTCAGATGAAATTACAAAAATTATTTGTTGAGCGAGCAGGTCTAAGTGCAAGGAATGTTACGCTACTATGTGGCTTGCCAAATTGCACTTAGTATATTAGGCGTGCTCACTAGCTGATCAAATCTCGATCATAACGTGAATAATAATGGATTGAAAAAACGGTTGAAAATATCCGTCGAACTATATCCTTGGTTGCATATATTTGAATATTTATATTGTAGTTAAATCTCGCCGCATGGGGATGGCACCTCCTAGATGTGTTGAACAAAATATCAGGGAATTTAGAATTGACGAAAAAGGGCAAATTTTGACAGGATGGACAGGAAATAACAATTATTGTATATTGTATGAATGTGAGTTCTCTGTCAAAACTAATGTCCTATGAAAGTGTCACTGTGAGAATGGTAGGTATTGATAGTAAATTCAAGTATAAACTACCGTTAAATAAATCGTACATCAATCGGAAGAGCCTTAATAAATGTGAGATGTGTATGGACCGGCGCATCCGCCATTTATGCTGGTACATCTGGTGAATTCCCCGGTATATCTTCGTGGTCCAATGCCAATAAAACTAAGATGGGACTTTTGAAAATAATCCAATAAAAAAGAATTTGTAAAATTGATTTATAAATGCCGGAGTTCTGAGGTAACGAACATAACAAAAAAAAATACAGTCGAATTGAGAAGTCGGTTGAAAATGGCCCTTGGCCCAAACACCTTGTCCCAAACTATATTATGGTATGCACAATTATTTCATGACATTCATAAATAATATATTAAACTACTTTCATATAGTATGTGGAATTTTATATTTTAATTGAATATTGAGAAACTTTAGAATTACATGTGGCAACAGCGGTTGTTCCTGTAGGTGGTCAGTGAACTTCGTAAACATTTTATATGCACTGTAGGTATTTATGAATTATTATTATTGTATAATCTTAAGAATTAAAGCAATTTTGTGCTATTCGGAACCTAAGCGCGGTTCCGCTCTAAATCCATCTGAAATGCGGGTAGGGTTTTTTCCATATTGATTGGTATTTCAAAGATTCCTATGTAGTCGTTATTGATATGCGGGTTTTGCAGCATACAAATTACTCTCTCGAATCGAAACCATCTTCCGCGTCTTTAGCCTTATCCTTTTTATTAGGCTCAACATGTCAATATATCTATCGGGTTCTGCGGTTGACTTGCCAAATATATATTTCCCTGGCTTTTAGTGAACTATTGAAAGCACTGGCAGTGGTTGATCGGGATTGGTAGCCATTGTGTTAGATCAATGAACCACACTGGGTTGCACACTGCTTGCCAGGTGACTTATTGCTATTACCACTTCGATGTTCTTACATTTCTTACACTGAGCTGACATTTTTCTCGTATATTCTCATTGGTAGACGTCCGCCGGATTATTGGGAACAGAGTTATATTTCGTCGTATTCAAAGCTGTGCCGAATGTTGAAAATATAGCTATTGTTAGGGTTTATTTGCGAGCTATAAAATTTCTTGGAAAGCTTTTAAAATATACACATCTCTGGTGCTGTACTTTCGCACTTCAATACAATGTGCAGACGTACGTTATTCTGTTTCTATAGATTTCACGCCTTTCCTTAACAATTTCTCTAATACATTTTTGTGGGAGGAAAATTGTGTGAGGACTTTAAATCATACAGTTGCAAGTTTTAAGTTAAAGAAAAATATAGAAATTATCTAAAAATATATATAAATATAATCAAATCAGTACTGCTCTAGTCAAATAAATGCGTGTTGAAGCGCCTCGTCCGGATGAAAAAGTAAACAACACATAACCTACAATTTGTCAAATTGAAGTCTCGTACGTTCTCTGCATACGTTCAACCACAGTTTACTGCCAATAAACTGTGCTTAAATTACTTGTCTTAAACTGAGTTTGACCTGTTCTATGAGTGTGGTCTAGTTTTGTGATTTGGTGATTTTGAGCATTACAATAGGTACGACTAAAAACGACAGCATATGTCGAGCGTATATTTTCAATAATGGTTAATGGACAGAAACAAGGAATAAAACGTCTACAGAATTGATTAAAAATGAACTTTTTATTACTCTAAATGTAGATATGTCCTGTTTAGATTTTTACGGTAATTACTTGGAAGATATTTTATTGTTATCTCAATGTAGAAACAGTAAGAAATACTAATGTTTATGAATACATATCATAAATAATAATGTGAATGAAATACACCATTCATATTTTTTAATTTTATATATATTTTAATCTAACCTGTCCTTTATTGGTATTAGCTAATAAATCTGGCAACTCTAGCCATCTATTAAATATAATTTGTATTTTATTATCATTTCCCAGTTCGTCACATTACTCGCTTTTAGGGTTATTTATCATTGTATATTCAAATTACGAAACCATCTCCAAAGGGTTACTTCGACGAAAAAGATCCCCAGGTATCGACCAAGAGGTCCAGATGCGTGGAGAGGTCTAAAAATGGTAAGTGCCTTGACCATATTAGAGTTAAGACACTGATACTCCCCTAGACTCATTGATTTTTATTCATTTATTCTCATTAGTATATTGATCATAATACTTACCTACCTTAGTTTTTGAATCACATTTCAGTATATAATAATGTTACACTTTGTATATTCAAATTACGAAAACATCTCCAAAGGGTTACTTCGACGAAAAAGATCCCCAGGTATCGACCAAGAGGTCCAGATGCGTGGAGAGGTCTAAAAATGGTAAGTGCCTTGACCATATTAGAGTTAAGACACTGATACTCCCCTAGACTCATTGATTTTTATTCATTTATTCTCATTAGTATATTGATCATAATACTTACCTACCTTAGTTTTTGAATCAAATTTCAGTATATAATAATGTTACACTTTGTATATTCAAATTACGAAAACATCTCCAAAGGGTTACTTCGACGAAAAAGATCCCCAGGTATCGACCAAGAGGTCCAGATGCGTGGAGAGGTCTAAAAATGGTAAGTGGCTTGACCATATAAGAGTTAAGACACTGATACTCCCCTAGACTCATTGATTTTTATTCATTTATTCTCATTAGTATATTGATCATAATACTTACCTACCTTAGTTTTTGAATCAAATTTCAGTATATAATAATGTTACACTTTGTATATTCAAATTACGAAAACATCTCCAAAGGGTTACTTCGACGAAAAAGATCCCCAGGTATCGACCAAGAGGTCCAGATGCGTGGAGAGGTCTAAAAATGGTAAGTGCCTTGACCATATAAGAGTTAAGACACTGATACTCCCCTAGACTCATTGATTTTTATTCATTTATTCTCATTAGTATATTGATCATAATACTTACCTACCTTAGTTTTTGAATCAAATTTCAGTATATAATAATGTTACACTTTGTATATTCAAATTACGAAAACATCTCCAAAGGGTTACTTCGACGAAAAAGATCCCCAGGTATCGACCAAGAGGTCCAGATGCGTGGATAGGTCTAAAAATGGTAAGTGCCTTGACCATATAAGAGTTAAGACACTGATACTCCCCTAGACTCATTGATTTTTATTCATTTATTCTCATTAGTATATTGATCATAATACTTACCTACCTTAGTTTTTGAATCAAATTTCAGTATATAATAATGTTACACTTTGTATATTCAAATTACGAAAACATCTCCAAAGGGTTACTTCGACGAAAAAGATCCCCAGGTATCGACCAAGAGGTCCAGATGCGTGGAGAGGTCTAAAAATGGTAAGTGCCTTGACCATATAAGAGTTAAGACACTGATACTCCCCTAGACTCATTGATTTTTATTCATTTATTCTCATTAGTATATTGATCATAATACTTACCTACCTTAGTTTTTGAATCAAATTTCAGTATATAATAATGTTACACTTTGTATATTCAAATTACGAAAACATCTCCAAAGGGTTACTTCGACGAAAAAGATCCCCAGGTATCGACCAAGAGGTCCAGATGCGTGGAGAGGTCTAAAAATGGTAAGTGCCTTGACCATATAAGAGTTAAGACACTGATACTCCCCTAGACTCATTGATTTTTATTCATTTATTCTCATTAGTATATTGATCATAATACTTACCCACCTTAGTTTTTGAATCAAATTTCAGTATATAATAATGTTACACTTTGTATATTCAAATTACGAAAACATCTCCAAAGGGTTACTTCGACGAAAAAGATCCCCAGGTATCGACCAAGAGGTCCAGATGCGTGGAGGTCTAAAAATGGTAAGTGCCTTGACCATATAAGAGTTAAGACACTGATACTCCCCTAGACTCATTGATTTTTATTCATTTATTCTCATTAGTATATTGATCATAATACTTACCTACCTTAGTTTTTGAATCAAATTTCAGTATATAATAATGTTACACTTTATATATTCAAATTACGAAAACATCTCCAAAGGGTTACTTCGACGAAAAAGATCCCCAGGTATCGACCAAGAGGTCCAGATGCGTGGAGAGGTCTAAAAATGGTAAGTGCCTAGACCATATAAGAGTTAAGACACTGATACTCCCCTAGACTCATTGATTTTTATTTATTTATTCTCATTAGTATATTGATCATAATACTTACCTACCTTAGTTTTTGAATCAAATTTCAGTATATAATAATGTTACACTTTGTATATTCAAATTACGAAAACATCTCCAAAGGGTTACTTCGACGAAAAAGATCCCCAGGTATCGACCAAGAGGTCCAGATGCGTGGAGAGGTCTAAAAATGGTAAGTGCCTTGACCATATAAGAGTTAAGACACTGATACTCCCCTAGACTCATTGATTTTTATTCATTTATTCTCATTAGTATATTGATCGTAATACTTACCTACCTTAGTTTTTGAATCAAATTTCAGTATATAATAATGTTACACTTTGTATATTCAAATTACGAAAACATCTCCAAAGGGTTACTTCGACGAAAAAGATCCCCAGGTATCGACCAAGAGGTCCAGATGCGTGGAGAGGTCTAAAAATGGTAAGTGCCTTGACCATATAAGAGTTAAGACACTGATACTCCCCTAGACTCATTGATTTTTATTTATTTATTCTCATTAGTATATTGATCATAATACTTACCTACCTTAGTTTTTGAATCAAATTTCAGTATATAATAATGTTACACTTTGTATATTCAAATTACGAAAACATCTCCAAAGGGTTACTTCGACGAAAAAGATCCCCAGGTATCGACCAAGAGGTCCAGATGCGTGGAGAGGTCTAAAAATGGTAAGTGCCTTGACCATATAAGAGTTAAGACACTGATACTCCCCTAGACTCATTGATTTTTATTCATTTATTCTCATTAGTATATTGATCATAATACTTACCTACCTTAGTTTTTGAATCAAATTTCAGTATATAATAATGTTACACTTACCACTTTAATCATGCCTCTTTACAGTCTTTACGACTCCAAAATTCCTTATTTTAAATTAGAGTTTAGAGCATTAAACCCTTATTAAACTGCCTTGCCTTTTCCGTAGGGGCACAGATTTTCGATATTAATTCAAGAAAAGCCAGTTTATATGTGACAAGTAACGGACTGTGAGAATTTGAACCAATTGTATATTTTATATGATTTGACAAAATATATTGGTGGGAAAAAAAAATGTTAGGAATAAACTAAATAAATAATACATGTCGATGAGTAATTAATAAATAAGATAGAAAATACAACTTCGTTATTTATTGATTGTAAATAATAATAATTACATTGTATGTCAGACATTGGAGCCTCTAAAGTTATTTTTAATAGATACGGACGTGACAGGAGACGGACAAAACAATATTTAATTATTACTGCATAAAATCAATAAGTGAAATTTAAGGATTTCTCCAGTATGGTATATGACCATTGTTTTTCTTTATGACGACTAATTTCTTATTCAAATAGACGTTATAGATATCTGTAAATAAATATATAGCCTATGGTCTAGGGTATCTAGACCATAGCTTATCTTTATTATAAAATTTCATCTAAGAGTGATGAAACTACATAAAGTAAACGTTATAGGAGCGTTGCAAAGTATCACTGTTGCATGTGTCGGACTCGATAATCGCACCCTTTTTGTTTCAGATACCAAAATTTTCCTTTCATTTGACGCATAATCTTTCAATTAAAATTTAAAAAAAATGAGTGTTGTAATAAAAAACGGAACCACGCATGAACGACAGGTTGAGGTGTATAAAATTTACAAACTTTATAATAATGTGTCCCCTGGCGTAAAGTTGTATAATTTGAATAAATTTAAAGGTTTTACAAAACGTGAATTTCTAATAAGACAGAATTCGTGACTATTGGATGTGCTCAAACAATAATTATAAATCAACCTTCTTTGCTTGTTTGTAGCAAGATGACTTCACTTCCGCAAATATCAGAAATTAACAGCAACTTTTTTTATTTCAAATGGAACGGTATAACGGTGGACTTATCAATAGCATTTCATTACATAGAAATGCTCCAAATCCAAGATTACTTTTCACAAAACAAATATGAATAGCAAAGAATTTCAAAGCTAATAAAGATATCCAGGGTGAAAATTGGATTTTTGTCGAATTTTCGAAAAAACAATTAATACATAAGACCAACAAATGATTTTAGTTTTGACTAAGCAAGCAATTTCTGCATCACACCCTCTTTGAATGCTTCAGAACTCTATTGTATATGTAATTCAACATTCTCCAGCACATAGTTGGAGGAAGTATAGTTGTTTTTCAATAGGTTCAACAAGATTTTATGCATTTTAAAGTTTAACATCTTCTGGATAACTGTATGCCTAATGCTTTTATATATAATATGTTCAAATAGAACAAATATAAATGGTAGACTAGGTTTGTGTATTCCGTCAAAAACTAATGTCATAAAACGTCACTGCAAGTGTTGGAGTATTAATATTTTAAATTCAAGTATAAATGATCAATGAAACAAATCGTACACTGCTCTGAAGATCCTCAATAAAGGTGAAAGAACTTGTACAACTTCTAAGTGGTTCGTTTCCGTGTGTATAGTGGTTCATTTCCGTGTGTATGTCCAGATATAGCACTGGTAAGTGTATCTTCCTTCTTATTAGTCTATTTGTTTATTTCTCTATGTAATGAAATGCTCCAAACCCAAGATTACTTTTCACAAAACAATATATATATATATATATATATATATATATATATATTAGCTTTGAAATTCTTTGCTATTCATATTTATTTTGTGAAAAGTAATCTTGGGTTTGTAGCATTTCATTACATAGAAATAAGCAAATAGACGAATAAGAAAGAAAACACACTTACCAGTGCTATATCTGGACACACATACGGAAATGAACCACTATACACACGAAAACGAACCACTTAGAAGTTGTACAAGTTAAATTACCAATTTAATTTAAATTCAAGTATGAATGATCAATGAAATAAATCGTATACTGCTCTGAAGATCCTCAAGAAAGGTGAAAGAACTTGTACAACTTCTAAGTGGTTCGTTTTCGTGTGTATAGTGGTTCATTTCCGTATGTGTGTCCAGATATAGCACTGGTAAGTGTGTTTTCTTTCTTATTCGTCCATTTGCTTATTTCTATGTAATGAAATGCTACAAACCCAAGATTACTTTTCACAATATATATATATATATATATATATATATATATATATATATATATATATATATATATATATATATATATATATATATATATATATATATATATATATATATATATATATATGTATATATATATATATATATATATATATATATATATATATATATATATATATATATATATATATATATATATATATATATATATATATATATATATAAATATATATATATATATATATATAAATATATATATATATATATATATATATATATATATATATATATATATATATATATATATATATATATATATATATATATATATATATATATATATATATATAATATGTTGGTTTGGATTGCAAAACCTATAACTCCAATTTCTTGTAAAAGCATCTAAAAACAACGAAGCTGCTAGGGGTTATATAATGCGCCACAGGGGAGCATAAAAAACCGTACACTTTCGCAGATAAACGGAGTACACTTAGGCTATGCTGCCAAAGGGAAAAACTTAATTAAGACATACTAGGTTCGAAATGATAAATTATGAAATAATGTGGCATATAAAGGATACGTTTGACTAACTACAGTATAAATAAATAATAATGCAGGTTCGTGAAGTTCAAGATTCAAAATGAACCTTAAAAATATCAGCGTTTAGTTGAACGTTTGTCCTATTTGGAGCCATATGCAAGCGTTACACGTTAAAAAATGTATTTGTTTGTTCATACGTTTAAAAAATGTATTTGATAAATAATGCAATTTTTGAAACTGCTGTTGTGATAAAGATCATCGTCATTATAAAACCTGTATTTTCTGGCATATTCTCACTTTCACTCAGAATTTTGATGATTAACTGATGGGACGTTATTATCATTTATTAAGGAGCGTGGTACGAAATGAAAAAAATGTTAAAGCTAAAAATAATTATTTCTTTGACCCTCCATTTTTAAATTTGGGCCCAATCTAACAGGACTCCCAACCTAAAAGTATTAAAATGGTAGGTAACCAATACATAATATGACACATAAATACAATAAATAATAATAGTATAATTATATATAAATATAATAAAATGATTGATTTGTACCAGGTTTCCACCATTTTTATAGAAAATATTTGTTACTTCAATAAACCCCTTGGCACTCTATCAATCATTTTTAGCAAAGAATCCATAGTATGCACTAGAGGAACGATGTACATAGTATGTACATAGTAGGAACTATGCCTTGTATAGACGTCATAGAACTACGTTATACGTAGCAACTACTTAGATTATGTCAATGCTATTCAACGTCGAGTTTCAAACTACGCTTGATGTGAAAAACGTAAAAAATATTGCCTTCCCTTTCAGTGAGAGTTGTCGAACGAGCCGAGCTTGTGATATCCCCTGCATTTGTCAGGCTAGGGGTTAAATCATCTGGCTCTGGAGGTATTACCATTATTGTGTCGGAAAAAAGCTTCAAATGTCAATTAATGGAACAAAGTCCTAGTAGAACTTATCTCGGTGCCACACACACCATCAACCTTTTCAATAAGGATATACCTCAATTAAAAGTTTTTGTGTTGCAGCAACAATCTGGCCAAACATTTCGTTCAACAAAGTTTCCAGCATTAATTACTGAAGTGATGAGTAATTATGCGAGGCGAAAGTCTTTTGGGAAAATCAATGTGGTGCGATGGACTTGTTTAGAATAGATGAATATTCCGATTGATGAATTTAATAGATAATCGGTCTCAGAGTTCTTTATATATTAATATATCGTAATATATTCATATATAATGAAGTTCATTATTTGTTAATATATTCAGTTATATATTAATATATAGTATGTTTTTACATGGAACGAATAGTAGATGTAGAAACAGATGTAGTTTGCTCTATAAACTTAGATATAGGACGGCTTCATTTTCAAGATACGCGGGGTAAAATTGTACAGTTTTTTCAAGATTTTTTTATTTTTTTCCCTCCATTCCTTTTTTCCTTTCTATTTTTTAACCTTTTTCAATTTTTTAATTTTTTTTCAAATTTCTATGAATAATATAATTTATCTAAAATTTTTAACTAACAAAATGAAATAGGTTAATTTTTCAAAAATATCTTACAAAAATATAAAATTAACTTTAACTTTTACCTTTAAAGTAAAGTTTTAACAACTCTTAAGTACAAGCAGTATACGATATATTTTTCTTTTTCTCAATTAGTACAATTAATTAGTATAATTTTACTCAATTAGTAGGTACTAAAATTGATATAGAAAATACATGAATTTAATAGCATGGAGAAATGAGTTAATTGTTTTGCAGTTTTTTTTTAAGAAGTTACAATTCATCTTTTAATACGAGAAGTTACAATTGCATCTTTTAATACCTAATATCAATTGCCATTCTTTAATCCATTGCTCTAATGAGAAGTATTATTTCTCTCCCTAGGTAAGTAAAGAAAATAAATGAAGAAAGTAAATAATGATAAAATTTAAATATGAATGGAACAGAATGAAAGCAACAGAAATTATTGACTTATTTCTAAGCTACAAACATATTGAAAAATTCTATACAGTAAAACAATAACAGTAAAAGTTATTTAAAATTTATGAAAATTGATCTATTCCTGTATTTTATTTATTAGTAGAACTAAATTTACTGCATGTAATATGAGCAATATTATGTTGTTTTATTTTGACTTGGCACTAAATAATCAGTAATCTAGAAATTCAAGACAGTATCTTGATGTGCAGAAGGGGTTGAAGATAAACATAAACTTTCATGGGATGGGATAGGATCTTCTTCTAAGTTGGCAATATATTTTTTGACATCTACCGTGCCATTTTAGTACTTTACTAATAGTATTGTGGCTAATATTTTGTTTGAAATGTTTGTGTCTACGGTATAAAATAAAGAGCTTTCTGATGTCAGTTGGCCTGTTAGATAGAAAGTTTTTAAATACAATCTATTGTGGCTTAACACCGACAAACTTCCATTCCTCGATGTTCCATTCTTTGAAAAAAAGTAATCAATACATTAAAATAAAACTGAAATATCGATTTGTAATGTTAAAATAACGGCTTTTTACTAAATGCCTATGATAGTATATACCAAAAACATTTTTTTAAATTGCGTCTGTTTGTTCCGGCAAATATGCTAATATCCGAAACGGCTCGACCGATTTTGACGGGACTTTCATTGGCAGATATCTGATGTCATATTGAGTAAATTAAGCTACTTTTATTTCAGAAAAAGAATGAGGGTTCGGCGCAACAAAAATAAAATCAATTAATATAAATAAATTTGATATGTCTATAATGTCAAAATAATGGCTTTTTACTAACTGCATATGATAGTATATACGGTGATTACAACAAAAAAACAATTTTTAAATTTTTTGTCTGTCTGTTTGTTTGTTCCGGCTATTCTCAGAAACGGCTGGACCGCTTTTGGCGGGACTTTCACTGGCAGATAGCTGATGTTATAAGGAGAAACCTAAGTTATTTTTTTGTCTGTCTGTCTACCTATTTGTTGCGGCTGATCTCTGAAACGGCTGGAATGATTTTGATGGGACTCACTGGCAGATAGCTGATGTTATATGGAGTAACTTAGGCTACTTTTATTTTAGAAAAAGAATTAGGTTTCCGCGCAAAAAAGTTAAAATCCAGGAAGTGGTGAATAAAATCCGGTTCAAATAGGGAAGTATATATACATCCAATGTAATCCAATATAAACACGTAATTATTAACGTGAATCTCCCGAGTATTCCCTACTTGCTTCGAGTAATAATCTTCGATCATATAAGATCATATCTGGGGGTTAAAAAAATTATAACAAACTGTCATTTTATTAGTGCAAGTTGTTCGCCGAATTTTATTCTTCTATGGAAGAAATAGTGGAGAAAATAAATAAAAACTATTTTTTTATACCAACTTTACAGATCTTGGAGGGGAATGGGTTTTGGAAAAAAATTATATGAGAGACCCCACTAAATTTTTGCTTCTCTTGTTCTCGCTTTTTCTCTTAAAATATTTGATGTCAATTTAGAAACATACCACGGTTGTACCTAACCAACATTATTAATAAGGCTCGGGTAAAAATAACAGTATTTTCTTCATTGGTGTATAATGTACTACACTCCCCGGCACAATATTCCGTCACCCTAAAATTTTGCCCAATTTTGATGTTTTATAACTTTTTTATTTTTCATCTGATTTTCATAAATTTTTTACCAGTCTGTAGATCAGTTCATTGTGTGTCTTTTTAATTATTGTAATAAGTCATATTTTTCGTCCAGGCAATATTATACAGGGGTAAATCAAAGTGTTGTTTTTTGTCGTAAACTCAAAACACCCTGTGGAAAAATTGAGGCGAATAATTTTGTTCACAAACTGTTTGCTGCCATCTTAGATGTATTGTAAACATTTTGTTTTTTGATTCATCCCATTATCTGATTTCTTCTGCGAGCAGCAAAATTTTAAATGAAACGCTGATTTCAAGCTTATTTTTATTAACAAAAACATCCACTAGGTATATCACAAAATTAATTAACAAAGACAAATTTTAATAACGTGTATGTCCTCCTCTCGCAGCAATGACAGCTTGCATTCTTCGTGGCATCGAATTAATAAGATTACTTATTCTGTCTTGAGGAATAGCCTGATATTCTTCTGTCAGCGCCAGCCGTAAGTCTTGCAAGGTTAGTGGTTGCACAGGACGGCGACGGAGTGCTCTTTTAAGAACATCCCAAAGATGTTCGATTGGGTTGAGATCCGGGCTACATGCGGGCCAGTCCAATCTTGGAAGTCCAACCTCATCCAGATATTCGCTCACTACCCGTGCAACGTGATGTCTAGCATTATCATGCATTAATGTAAATTGGTTCCCAATGAAAGGAGCAAATGGAACAACAATTTCTTGGAGGATTTCCTCAATGTAACGGTGGGCGGTTAGTGCTCCATTTTCAACAAATACAAGGTCAGTACGTGCATCGGTAGAAATACCCGCCCAAACCATGACTGAACCACCGTAATATTGCAGTCGCTCAGATATGGTCTAGTCTGCATATCTTTCATTTCTACGTCTGTATACCCGTTCACGACCATCCGGCGACCTTAAACAAACCCTGGATTCATCTGTGAATAGTACGTTTCCCCACTGTTCTACAGTCCAGTCAGCATGCGCTCTTGCAAATCTCAGTCGGTGTTGTCGATGCCGAGGAAGCAATTTTGGACATACTGCTGGCCTTCGTGAATGCAATCCTGCTTCTAACAATCTTCTACGTATCGTTCTTTCATTTACACTTACTCGACGTACCATTTGCAAGTCATTTTCTAGATACACAGCAGTAGCTCTTCGATCTCTTAAAGAACTCATAATGACAAAGTGATCATCAGCTTGAGTGGTCATTCTCCTTCTGCCAGAGCCTTGCCGCCTAATAAAGTCTGTAGATACCTATTCCAAACATCACAAACTGTAGACCGCGCAATTCCCAGAGTACGGGAGACATAACTCTTATTGCGGCCATCCTCTATTAAGGCAACAATTCTACCTACGTCTCCTGTAGTTACCATGATGACAACACACTAAATTAACTGTACTGTCAAATATTCTGTCACAATAACCGCGTATTTAGCCAACGTCGATGTTTTTTAATTAAAAATGATAAAATTAACAGCGTTTCATTTAAAATTTTGCTGCTCGCAGAAGAAATGAGATAATGGGATGAATCAAAAAACAAAATGTTTAAAATACGTCTAAGATGGCAGCAAACAGTTTGTAAACAAAATTATTCGCCTCAATTTTTCCACAGGGTGTTTTGAGTTTACGACAAAAAACAACACTTTGATTTACCCCTGTATAATATTGCCTGGACGAAAAATATGACTTATTACAATAATTAAAAAGACACACAATGAACTGATCTACAGACTGGTAAAAAATTTATGAAAATCAGATGAAAAATAAAAAAGTTATAAAACATCAAAATTGGGCAAAATTTTAGGGTGACGGAATTTTGTGCCGGGGAGTGTATATAGTATTACTATGCGATTAATTTATTTCACTACCTTTCTAAATATTTATAAGTGCTTTTATAATTTTAGAACGTGCTCCCTGTTCCTTCAATTACTCAATTAAGATTTATGGAGTTTACAAATTATACATATTACGCCTTTGTGTTGGGTGTTTCTTCGGGCAATGAGTTAACAATATTTGTTTTGAAGTTCAATTGTGAATGAATTTTAAGTTGGAAGTTCGAAGTTGTATCGAGGAAAACTTTTACAAAGGTACGGTTTCGTGTGAAATTACCGGCCTCCCGGGACGTCAGAGACGTCTAAGCAGACGTTGAGAGCTTCGTTTCTGTTCGTTACCTACCGTTGTAATTTTTAATGGCGCAGGTACTTTATAACGAACGAATATTGACCATGATTTAAACAATTAATGGACGGCCTTCGGTTAACGTATGCAACAATAATTTTACGACGTTTAACTTGTTCGATCGGGACTTGACATTATCGTAATTCGGTGAATCACATTAATTTCGTTTCATTACACAGATATCTGACCCATCTACGAGGCAATTTTCTGGATGGCTTGCGAGAAGCCGCCGGCTGGTTTGCTAAATATCTCCGAATTGATTTTACGTGGACCTAATTGATTTTTGCCCGCCACAGGTGAGGTGTAACCCCTCCATTTACATACCGAACGAAATCTAATCTAACCGGAGAGTGGATATAAATCAACCCCTTGCAAATGAAAAAAGTAATTGGAGGGAGCTCTCTTTCCTTCGCTGATGGATATGTTTCGGTCGCTAAATTAGAATTTTTAGAATTTATGGGTCGCAGCTCTACGATAATATTGGAAATACTCAGTTTGGTTCCGATGGAGGATACCGTTTTATCCTACTAGGTACATTATGAAAGAGGGAATAAATTTTGTGCAGTAGATATTTTGCAGATCGCTGCCTCAAACAAAAACTAATTGAATTTTAACAAAAATTGACATAAATGCATTTTATATAATATTAGCTATGGCCTTGCGCTATTTATTTACTTTATGGGCGAAATTTGGACACAATGTTGAGTAGGCTTATAGCTTTTATTTAAGGGCAAAATATGTTACGTTAGCTTTTTGCTAGTTACATGATGAATTGAATATCTGAGTTATAAATGGTAGGTACTTAGTTCTCAGGTATTACGATCTACGATAAGGTTCCTAAGCGCGCCCTCTATAATAATAATAAAAACAATTCTTTTATTTCACCATTTTTATTCAAATAAATAAAATATGTAAAATAAAATGCAGTTACACTAAATCTTTAGAAAAAGTCACAAATTATAACGGTGTACACACATATTATAATACAGACAGTAACATATATAATATCAAAATATATAGTCGTTTTACAATTTACAGAGAACATAAAGTATAGTAGAAAACCACAGTGGAAAAGGTCACAAATTTAGCATTATAAATTATAAATTTAACAAATTTAATAGGAAAGCAAGATACTATATAACTATATACACACATATAATACAGTAATATATGTAATATCAAAACATAGAGTTATTTACAGTTTACAAATAACATATCCATCATTTCAGTGCGATTATTGTAAAAAAGTTACAAGTAAAAACAGAAAAAAAAGAAAAATTGTCAAATTACAAGAATTTATCATTCGTAAGCAGACTTTACTGTAAATAAATCTCTTTTTAGTTTAAAGTTTTAATTTAAAAATATTTTTGTTTGGTGTGGAAGTAATATCTTAATATCACTAAATCGGTTGAACAGTTTGCATCCAACATAATAAAAACTATTATGATATAAACTAGAGTGCTGTGCTTCAGGTTGGAAGATTAATAGTAGAAATCGGAATCATTTGATTTGTGTATTGTTTTAGCAGGTTATATTGCAAAGTAGACCCTAGGTTTTCAGGTGTAAATATTGGTTCATATACCAACCCAAATTGATCGACTCCGTTACTCTGTCTTCATCATTTTCATGATATAAATTTTCTTCTGTATCACATGGTCTCCAAAAAGCTATCTTAAAGCTTTTTTTGTTTCACAACTGGTCATTCTGATCATCAGCTTGTATTCTTTACCGTCCGCCCGCTCGTCGCAATTGTTTGACTACATCTCATATACGAGAGGATCAATTACATCGATAACGCGGCGCTGCCTGTATATACCATTATAGAGAGGCACAGCAACTGGTATCCCTGGTAAAGATGTTGAAATTATAATATTATAAATAAGATTGGAAATAATATATCGTGTTTTTGTTACTAGGCACAGTGCACTTGGCATGGAAGTTTGATCTAAAAATTTCCAATTCAATATGCGGATTCAACTTTAATTGGTACGAAATTTAATATGGTAAATATTCCTCCCGTTTTAATAAAAATTAAGGTTCCGGATAGAATTCTGCAAAGTTATGCATGACGGATTCCGACCAGATGATTTTCCTCGTAAAATCAACATTAATAAGAAATGCAAACGTAGCAGTTATTAAACGCACCCTATCGTTATAGTCTTCTGTTTGTTCCTCCCTGAGGGAACTCCTTATAAATCGAATATAATCTGTAATTTGTAGCACTGGATCACTCACGATCTTCTACGTTGTTAACTTGCTTTATTGGCTATAATTATGTTTTCATTGCCATCTTTAGCGAGTTAATGTTACCCTGATTAAGATCACGCTCTGAAAAGTCTTCTTGAACTATAATTGTATTGATATATTTTGTGTGAGCAATATTGTTTGCTGTGAATCGCCAACAGCAATTCTCGAAGTTAATTTTTTTACCTCCTCGCAATATGTTTCGTTTAAGACCTGATAGTTAACCTTTCATAGCTGTTAGTACGAAATGTTCTATTCTGTCCGTGTCAATTTTTACAATTCACATATATTTTCATCGGCTATTACTAATTAGACAATGATCTCGTAATCGTGATAATAAAACCTATTATTAGTTCAATGGTCACGTCACGTCACGTCAACTACTTGGCTGTCTGTGGTGACGCCTTAACTACGCAAGACATATCAAGCATATTATGGTAAAATCTAGCGCGGCAGTTAAAACATTATACCCCTTGCTGTCAGGCTCAAGCACTCTGACAATGGAAAATAAGCTCACACTGTATAAATAAGTCATAAGACCAATTAATACATATGCGTGTCCGGTATGGTGTAACATACCGGACGGCAAATACCTCATATTGCAGAGGATACAACGTAAAATCTTGCGACTGTATACCGGTTCTGACAGGTACACAAGTTACAACCACTTGCATGACATAAGTCACATCAGTAGAATAAAAGACTACACAGAAGAGGTGTCCCAAAAATCGTATGTGTGGGCCGATCACAATTCTAGCCTAGCAAAAGACTTAACGAACATAAGACACGACCCCAATGTACACCTCAAACATAAAAGGCCCCCTCCTTAAGTATACCACATACCTAAAATGTGAGTTCCCTACTCGCACGTGCGCCCATGGGCCCATGGATATAAACGTACCTATATTAAGTACGTATATTGGAATTATCAATGCGTCAGACTAATTAGTATATTTAAAATATTACCCCAAGATTGTACAATGTAGTTACTGTGCATGTGGAGATAAGATCTCGGTGTTTTAGTTAGCATTTTTTAAACATAAAGTTGTGTATTATACCTTATAAATATGTAAATTGTTTAAAAGATTTATTCATCATATCCTTGAATATGACTGATTGCATATAATTTTAAATTGCCCTTACTGTAGCTTGTATTTGGTGCGGCTATACAAATAAATAGGGTGGACTAAATAATGTATTATTTGTTTGGTTGAAAACCCTTACTAGCATTTATTAATCAACACATTAATAAAAATATATATATTAGCGTGATTAAAAAATCCACACGCAACGAAAATCAGATACCTACCTTCTGTTAGCGATTTTGCCTAACAATGAAATTCGAAACTGGCATATGAGGGCAGCAGTGCAGTAGAGTTTGCCACATTTACAAGATCTATCATTAGTTATACATTAGGTAGGCACGTATAGTAAATTATAGATAAATAATGAAAAACGCTATTTTCATAAGGTAGGCACCATATGTATTATACAGTCCCACAAAATAAAAATTTTTAGGGACCTAGAGAAGACTAAGAACCGATTTTGGATATTTTTGATGTGATGGTTTCAAAGATACCAGGCTTTTTTTCATAGCTCTAGAACTGCAAAATTTACTTCCCAAAGCCGAGGAATCTGGAAGAACTGAAGGAACGAATCCATAATACATAAGAGCAGTGTCTCCGATTGTTTTAAATAATTTATGGGCGGAAATATTCAATCGTTTACAGTTGTGCTTAAGAGAGAACGGTCGCAATTTCGAACATTTAATTTAGATTAATATTTATTAATACTTACGTTCCTATTATTTTTCATCTATTCTTAGTTTCGTTTTTTGTTTCTCCGTAAAACGTAGTAAGTTTTACTCTTAGCTTTCTTAAGTTAAGTTGTCCATTGTTTACTGTATTCTATTTAATATTTTTCTCGTAATAAATTAAATGTGTTTAGGAACAATATTGCGTCTTTCAATTGTTATTTTTAATGCAGTATGGTATGTTTGTGTACTGGTAGAGTGTCGTGATTAAATTGTTATTAATTCGTTTAAAGCGCTGTTTCTCAAAATAAATCTGCAATCTACAAGAATCTACCAGAAAAATATATTGTTGCATTTAAAAAAAATATCGAAGGCGGAATACCTGAGCGCCATCTCATTTTATATTACATCAAAATAAGAGAAATTAAAAATAAAATCGATGTGTCCGAGGATTTTAGATAGAAACGTCAGTCTTAAGAAATATTGAATTGATCCGTTACGTTTCTAAGACACTGTAATAGCAAATAATACTCTTAGCAGTCGGGTGTTTATAAAAAATAAAGTATGCAGCATTTGTTGGATATTTTTTTTTATAGCAGCGAAGGGAATCGCGAATTTTTTAATATCACAAATAAACTTCACTTCAATAGATTAGGCTAATTCAAAATTATTGTATATTTTTATACTATTGTAAACTTTTAAAATTTTAAAATGGCGAGAAGTAGCCCCTAAGCCTACTCAGTTAAATTTTCAATTTTAAAACATTATACAAATCAGTTTGAAAACTTGGAAAACTGGGTAATATGCAAGGTATGTTTTTTATGAAGATGCAAAAAAGTAATGGCTTTATACAGAATGGACCAAATGAATGCGTCTAAATTATGAAAATGTTATAATTCAGAAGAGAAAAAGGACATTTTCGAAATGATCCGTATAAAAAAAACGGGTCTTCACAAATACCCCCATTGAACGTAATAATCCCAAAGAAGTAACCGATTTTTCTATTTTGGTACAATTACAGGGCATAGTGATTATGAATATTGACAAAAATTAAGATTTTTGTTATTTATTTTTGAAGTTTAACGTGAGATAGCGTACACCCTGTATGATTGATTTTTACGGAATCCTTGAAAAAATGTTCGGAAGGTTCCTGCGAATCCAGTGATGTCATAAATATCCAATTTCTTCCCAGATAAAGTTTTGAAGAATCAAAAAAATACGAAAAAGTGCCAGTTTCTATAAATCGTTCTTTAACAATATTATATAATAAAAATTGAAAATCGCCGATAGGCTAAAATTTTATGGGGTAATTAAAAATCGTCACTTACCCTTAACCTTATCTTAATTGGTACCCAAGTTGAAATTTACAAGTTCTGGCGGCATACTTTGTTTTTTTTTACATTCAATACACGAATCTGCGAAAAGTATCCAATAGTTTTGCTATCTTGAATATTAATATTGACAAAGAAATCGTGATATGCGATCCCAAAATTCCCAATATACCGATTAAAGGAGTTTCGGACCATAAATGGCAAAAATGCCCGTCATCTTCAATGCGCCATATTAAATATTTATTTTGACAAAAAGTCCGCTATCTTGTAGCTGCCATCTTGAATATTCATTTCATTTTGATAAAATATACTTGATCTGTTGCCCCAAAAAACCCCGAGATACAGATTTTAAGTTTCTTCGGACCATTATGGCAATAGTCATCCGCGATTTTGAAAATTCATCAGTACCTACTTTGTAGTAACTTTACAGGCGAATACCGCATCGGAATATGAAACGTCTCAAAATGTATTGCAAAAAATATGAAATTAAGTGGATTTCAGATATCCACTTAATTTCATTGCAATACACATAAAATAGAAAAAAAAGTGTGATAGTAGGGTCATTCGATCGTGGATCCACATACACACCCGCGGTGGTAAATATATAAAACTTGAATGAAATTGAACGTAGTCTGAATGCGTTATATAAGCTTGATATAAGTGTATCAAACACGCGGGCATATAGCGTTCGCTACCCGTAGGGGAAACTCTTGTATCTTAGAACGAATATTGTGAATTTTAATTTAACTGGTGATTGGGAAAATATTTAAAAGGCATTTCCTGCTGACTTGATGAGAATCGGGCGCACAATACGTAAAAGAAATTTTACAAATATTGCTGCCAAGGTGTTTACAAAAATAATTTTTATTACCTAAAAATTGTTCTGAGGTACAATGTACAAGGTGTACCATGGAACAGACCTAATGTACCTTGAAACACACACACAAAAAAGAAATGATTGTGTTAAATAAAAATATATATCAACCAAATAAATATATGTTTGATATAAGCCAATCATTTACATAATTGAGCCAACTACACAAAATAATCACTAGAAAATACAAAAATAATTACCTCAATTATTTATAAGTTTCAATCTAGTGTCTGCAGCAACAACTGAAACTTGTGATGTCTTCCGCTAAATAAAAAGACATTTCAGGCAACCACCGCACATTGTCAAACCAACCATCCAAATGTTTCAGTAAATATCTTGAATATTTCTAATATTTTTGTAGCATAATTCGTTTAAATATTTGACGGTTTGATTCAAATATATCGATAATTTGTGCTGAATATAGAAATACGTGAATAAAACGTTTGATGTATTTAACCTAATCACATAAATGTTTCCCACCACTTCGTGATTTACGTTTTATATTGGGTATATTTGGTTTAAATATGCTAGAAATTAATAATATGTACCGGGTGGGCCAAAATAGACGCTTTCTTATGGAAACGCTCATTTCTAAGCGAGATAGAAAAGTCTCGGCCTTGAATTTTGTGAAAAATTCAAAGGCGCAAACCGCTTTCTTTTGCCGTTTCGGCGCTAGCCTTATATCATTGAATCAGCTTAAAGAGAGCCATCCAATGAGCTAATAATATACAGGGTGTCCCCCTGTATAGATCTTTAGAAACAAAAAAGTTATGAAAGTATTGATATTGCTCAAAATCTAAAAACGCCCTCTAGCGCCGAAACGGCAAAAAATATCGAAATGCGGTTTACACCATTGAGTTTTTCACAAAATTCAAGCCCCAGAGTGTGGAGTTAATTTTTTTCTATCTCGCTTAGAAATAGGCGTTTCCACACAAAAAGGGTCTACTTTGGCCCACCCTGTACAGTGTAAGTACACTACTGTACAGTGGATATCATAAATCTGTTGAAAAACGTTTCAGTGGTGTAAGTCGGACTGAATTGTCATTAAAGTCTCGATATTTTCATTGGAACATAATTTTGACACCTATCCCTATCAGTCATACAATGCAATCGGTCTTTGGTTTGATAATTCAAATGCATCTGTAATATATAGGTTCCAAAACTATGTCAAAATAAAAATATATAGAAGGACAACTCCATCACCTAAAACATTTTCCATTTATTTATAAAATAAAGAAAGATTAAATAAATAAATAATGATAATTTTTTTTTCTATTTTCTTTTCTATAAAAAGATCGAGATATACCTACCAAGTTAAATATAATTAAAAGGTTAACCCATGCAGCATGGATTGTTTAAAAAAAATTAAATCC
>CAXKVY010002503.1:0-13489 GCA_964058915.1 Tetropium fuscum
AGACACTGTTGAACAAAATTAAAGCAGACAACCCAGCATACCCAGTCTACAAAACTTTCAGGCTCGTCTACGAAAAAAGCGGCTTAACCCCACATGAAAAAGAAGACAAAAAGCCCACGCCGAAACGGAAGAAGAACAGGAAGCGGCATAGTAAAGAGCCCGAGAAACCTACCGACATTATTAAACCAGAATGTGATTCTGAGTTTGCCATGTGGACGGATAAATACAAACCAAAATGCTCTGATGACATAGTAGGCAATAGTAAGGCAGTGAAACAGTTGAAAAAGTGGCTGGAGGCTTGGATGAACTTTAGCAAAGAAATCAACACTAAGAAGAAGAGACGCCGGGAGGCTTCAACCAGCGAATCTGAGTTTGACACTACGGATTGTGATAGTAGAGACAGCACAAAGCTGCCTGGGAACACTGTCGTATTGGGAGGACCCTGTGGTAGCGGCAAAAGTGCCGCTGTGTACGCAATCTGTAATGAGTTAGGGTTTCATGTGATCGAACTGAACGCTTCGAGTAAGAGAACCGGTAAGTCGGTTTTACTCTCAATACTATAAATATGTCTCCATATAAAAAATTATTGTTAAAAATACTGGGAGAATATTCTTATTTCATTCATTAAAAGAACTCATTTGGATATTCCTGTAATATTTTCTACATAATGTTCCATTAATATGTACATATTAAATCGAATATTCTATGAATAATCCGTTTAAGAGAAATATTCCTGTGATATTTTATGGATATCTAAAAAGAATATTCCTTTCGGGACATTCAGATAATATTCCCATATAAAAACAGTAGCTGTACATGATAGCAAAGTACCAGTTGCTTTTAGCATAAAATATGTTACAAAACAGATATGCTTTGCATTTTGAATGTTTTAATTTAAAATGTCCGTAGTTATAAATCGTTTTTTCTTTTTTTTGGCTGCAACCCGCCTCATGTTCACTTTCATTCGTCGTGAACAATTTAAAAGACACTTTTGGATTCCTTTGCTTAAACAGAAGTTGGTGCAAACGGGCATTAATTTGACGATTTTATGACAGATATTTCAGTTTTAGGACAAAACGGATAATTTTATGATATTTATTATTTTAGGACACTCTGAGAGACCTGTATTCATTAATGGGGCCAGGTATATTTCGGTTATTTGTTAAGTCCTACAGGGTTGAGACCTCGCCCTTGTGGGGTTGTATCTGGAACCCCCCAGATGCGACGTTGCCACATCGTCGGCTGCGATGTTGACAGATTGTGCAGATTTTCCCTAGATATAGGGAAATTTTTAGTATATCGTGCACAATTGCTTTTCCGTAACATTATTATGTAAAAATTTGATTGAACTCATCTTAAAACGTTTTCCAGGTAAGCTCCTGCTTCAAAAGCTGCAAGAAGCCACCCAATCCCACCAGGTACGAAAAAACGAGCAAACCTGCGCGACTCTCTACCGTGCACAGGGAAAAACGGAACTCAAAGAACCTGAGACAAAAATGTGCGTCCTTCTGATCGAAGACGTGGATATTGTCTTTGAACAGGATGATGGTTTTATTTCGGCTCTCGCCCATTTAGTTGCCAGTAGCAAACGGCCAATCGTGATGACTACGACCGATTCAAATTCCGTTTCCGTACAAAAATTCGTAAGCCAGTACGAATATGTCCTGTTTTTACCGCTGTCGCGCCAAATTCTTGCTACCTGGCTGCAAATCGTGTGTCTTGCAGAAGGTTTGTTTATCAATCAAGGCGACATCGGCAGTTTATTAGAGTATAACAGAGGGGACGTTAGAAAAACGCTACTAGAATTACAGTTTTGGGTGAAATCAGGTGGGGAGATCACTAGAAGTGACGTTCCTATAAAAATTAAGAATGATCATGCTATCGCTGAAGGAGAATCTGTGGACGATGAGCAACCGTTGCATTGGGTGAAAGATAACAGTAAAATAGGAGACGTCGTCATCCATTCCAACTGTATAAGTAGTTTTGTAATTTTTAGGGACCACAACCCGTATATCATACCTTACTTTGTAAATTTAGGTTTAATCTGGTGGAATATGCCCAGCATTCTCAACATACCGGATTATTCCCAAAACCGGATCGATAAATTTAAGGACAATCCAAGCAGCAACGAGATAAAAGCAGAACGTTCCACTTGGGCACAGTCAGACGCAGACAGAAAAAAAATTATAGCCGTGGCGCAACTTTACGATTCACTATCGATTACTGATGTTTTGTTTAGAAAAGTCGGCTATTACGATGGAAGTGAGCCGGTTGTGAAAAATTATAATTCCGACATAAAAGACAGTTTAGAATTGAGCGAGTGTACGGGAGCCTGTACGGGATATTTGGATTTTAGTCATGACGTGACGCACCGCTTGGTTAACGGATATGTAGAGCAGTATAACGGTATTGAGAAAGGGGAAATCACCTTGAACATGGCTGTCCCGGAACGTGCCGAAAGAAGGTAATCAGTATTTTAATGCAACGTTTTTAGTGATTTGTTCCTAAATGTAATTTGTAGGTGGAGAGCGAAGCACCATGTGTGCGAGGACGTATTCCAAGAAGCGCTCCCGCTTTCCAACTACATCGAACGGAGATCCGTAGCGTTGGATTACATGCCCACTTTGCGGAACATATCAAGGTCAGAGACCCGTCGCGCTGCCAACAACACAAAGCGAGGGAATCGTTTTAGAAATTATCTAAGAGATCTCGGCATAAATTATAGCGCCCACACGTTACAACTAGCTTGTAATATATTAACGACAAATGATAGTGATAAGTAGTCTGTTATATATTTTTAAAGTAGCTTGTAAGTTTTAGAATTCGTAAATATATTTATTATACATATGGAGAAATGGTATTAAATACAATTTTGTAATAAATATATTATTTGATATTGTGCTTAGACCATCGACAAAATGTCTCTTTTTTTTCAACCTTAATCTGCTTCGGGTATATTAACTTATCGCCCATATTATTTTTCCTTTCGTTTTTGCAATGTTCTCTTTCTTTTTCAATGGGATTCATCCTATTATTTTTTTTGCTTTCAAAAATTATCGGCCCTGGTCTAAAAAGCGTCACGTTATTTTCTCTTAATAAAGTATACACTTTTTTCCCAATTTTTTATTTGATACAATTAATTAATTTATATTATATGTATATCGCTTGGCTTGCGCAATATACAACTCTACACAAAAATAAAACATACTTTCTCTACGATAGGAACTTATAAATAAAAATATACATTTCGTAAAGTCGTACTGAACAGTGATGATATTCAATTACACAATTGTGCTAAACTTCCTATATAGGTATAGAATTTCATATTTAATTAAATACATAAATATTGTTATCGAACTAGCCTGATGCACCAGCTGCCAAAAAAATTGTGTCATATTCAACAGTTAAGATTCCAAAGATCTTCAGCGCTCAGATCCAGTTGTACCGTGAGAGCCTTTCTTTACTAGGATTAAGTACACAGGTCAACTTCCCATGTTTTAGAGAGAATAATATTGCTAAAGTAGTTAAAAGAGATGGAATGTTGTAAAATCAATGGCACTAAAATATTTAAAACTGAAATTTGCTGCACATCGGGACTATTTTCTGGCATTGCTACCTGTTTCCGAACAACAGAAATCTAATGAAAACTTCCAGGGCAAATGCTTAGATTTTAACACTGTCCAGGGATCCCTTAGCAACATGTTCGACGGGCAAAGCAACGGCTCCCTGTATCTCCAAATCTTTATCATCGCCGTCCTCTACCGCTTGTATACCAGCATTTGCTATTTCCTCCCTTTCTTTGGCCACACCTTCCACTTCCGATTTAATGCTAGAAACGCCACCATTTTCTGCAGTCACCTCAACATTGGCCACAGTGGACGTAGAAGTATTTAGGGCTTGTTCCTCTCCAGTACCGGCAACTTCGGATTCCATGCTTCCCAGAGTGGGATACAGCGATGAAAGCCTGAAACGATTCGGCATTTCCTGCAGCACTTGCACCTGGAGGTTGTCTGGGTATGGTGGTGGCTGCTCCTCCATGATATCCTGGTATGAAGGAGGCGGGGTTTGCTTCATGGCGCTACCAAACGTAGCCTCATGATCACCAAATAGAGACGGGTAGTCGGGTACGTTGGTGCGGTCGGACCCCTCGGGAAGGATGTAGTGAATGGTGTTGCGCATGGTTTGCTGACGCAGCGTCAGGTACTTATAGCAGCGCCACACCACGCTGATCCAATATGCCTGAGGGCAAAATAGTTAACAGTTTAACGGCTATTATTTGAGAAGCTATTAAATATTTAAATAACAGAATATTAAGGTGAAACGCACGCATAACAAGAGCAAATAACGTAGATTTACCAAATTTTTTATATGCTTTCACTAGCTAATCACTTAAATGTGATTGCGGTTTGGAACTGAGTCCTTAGGAAATATTGATGCTGAAATTGATAAAAGCACACCAAATTTTTTTCATTATTTTGTGTTAATAATATTGCTACTATAGAGCCTACAACTTCCTTAATTTGAGAGTCACAGTAATTGAATATTTCTCTAGGGAAATCATCGAATATCGTCTGTTGCTAAAGCAGAAACTCTAGACATAAAAATAAACCGTGAAACCGTGATTTTTTGGTTTTACAATGTAATGTTCAATAAATACCCATATAAATTTATATTTTAGTTTTTTTAACACATGTTTAGCAGGTATTAACAAAATCTACAGAGAAAGTGCTGAGAGAATATTAAACATGATTACTGGAATATATTCGCACGGTCCCTGTATGGTAATCGACACCGACAAATGTGAGTGAAACCATTAAACCGTCCTCGTGTACGGCAGGACTTACTTGGTTCCTACAATACCTTTAAGCCTTAAAGTATTTATTTCCATGTGCTGATTAATGTCATTATTATTACTCTGATTATCAATACATATTATTTAATGATGACTTAATGTTACCACAATTTCTGTTATGTGCAATTAAATTGAGTAGTTCAAAAATACCATTGCATATATGTAATGATGCATTAATATGATTAATATATTTATCACACTTTATTTATTACATTCCTTTTCTATTACAAACAATATTAACACTGTCCATATCGTAACGATAATAATAGTTGCATTAAAAATAGCAATTGTTTTTGGAAGTTTGATTTAAGTTTCTTGAAAATCAGCTTATGGCTACTGTCTGTGAACTACAAAGCACCATATTTACTTGTTTTTATTATTATTAAACATTTATTGGTTTTACAGCAAACAGTTTTAATTTAACCACCCAATTTGCCACCCAAAAGCTTACTTGCTTTTGGGTGGCAAATCCATGAAGCAAAAAGGAATTTATGGTTTAAATATTTTTAAAACCTTGAAAATAGAAAGTGTAAATTCTTCTTTATTGTTTAAGCTACTCAATTTGAGATTTTCTTTGAATACGCTGTTCAGCGTACATTTGTAATATTTACTTCTTTACGTCTTTAAAGCTTTAAAGACTTAGTTGTTACCCCTCCAACACACGCGTCTTTCCCTTTATTATCTTTAGAAATTCTGATATATTCCCTTCTCAGTTCTGGGGATTTGTAAGCTCATTTTCTATTATTAAAAATAAAAAATACTCCCGAGCAAACTTCGTACCTGATATCTTGTGTCTCCTTAATTTATACCATTATTATATACTGATAACAATATTGGCATACATAAAACAGGACTAAACAGAACCCACGTCAATATCTTATCAGAAAAAAATCCGCTAATTTCGCCTGTTGTCATTTTTATAACTCTCATTTTTCTACGTAGTCAGCTAAAATAATCTACCACGCCGTTCAATAAATATAATGCTAATAATTTAATTTCTTATGTTATGTTTTGTCTTGTTTACTGTATCATTAAGTCCTTTTTAATATCGATGATTTCTCATTTAAACATTGTAAAATAATGTTTCATAGTTTTAGTGAAATATCAATGCAATCTACAATTTGAGCAATTTCTGTTTGTATGTCATTGAGAATAATGAAGTATTATTATTATTTATAAAAGTGTATTAAAACTAATAAAACTCTACGCACCTTCCACAGCATAGACACAAGAAATGCGGTGAGAACGATGAGGGACAACACCTGAGGACTGAATTGCAACAGCTCGTGCCGGAATGGCAGATTATAGTGTTCTGCAACGAGACGATGTACGGACCTTAGGTAGCAGAAGTATCCTGTGGCAGTTAATCTGAAATAATCCGAAGCATACATTGAACATCCATTAACGAGATCTATAAACATTATATTAGTAACCATTATATTTCAACATAGCATTTCTCCAATTTCTTATAATTCTTATATTTTCCGTCAAATCTGTGGTGCATGTATCACCACGCATAAAATTGTTAAGCCATGTAGTCCAGTTGTTGAAGGTTTTGAAACCCGGATCGAGGATCAGGTCAAGGATTTTAGAACCGGATCATATTATAACGCAACATGTGGGACATGATGTGATGACTGCCAGAATCGTCGTCCTATTGACAATGTTTTTACAATATATTTTTACAATATTCCAAATTTTCATGAAAATCGATGGAGGTTGAAAGAATTCGGAGGTAAAAACCTATTTTTACCTTCAACGACTTGACTTCTTCTTGAGTGTTTTTATAAACAAAACAATTAAATGTTAAATCATCAGATATAAATAATAAACTGGTAAAAAAGATAAAAGTAGCGAGCACACCAGCCATGTATATAGACTTACGTGGTTATAGCAAAATCAAAGAGTTGGACGCAAAAGAAAGGCAGCAGATGTGTCGCCTTTCCCTTAATAGTCCCGTACACCATTAGGAGGGTAATAGAGAGCGTGCAGACGGTCATCAGAGCACCCATATCGATATCGGCTAAACATAACAGCATCGTTAGTAAAAATATCGTTGAAACCGTCGCTAGAACTTACAAGAATATATGGCACGACCATCTTGGGTGGTAGGTAAGTAGTAGGGGTTGTCGTCGTCTTTAATTTTACTCAAAGGGGTGGGCAGAAAGTCGTTCTGCTGGAATTCGTCGCTCTTCTGCACGATGACATGGTGATTACGCATTACCAGCGCTAGCACCGTCAACGCTAAGATATGCAGGACCTAGAAAACAGAAAAAAATCCCGTCAATACTCCCGCAATTCCCGTCTGTACTTCTTAACAAAATGGAAATGTTTGTTTTTAAGCAGTAGGTGCAGCAACGCAGGTCAAGGATTTGAGAAATAATAAATCATAAAATTTATTTCAAAATAAGGGTAGGTGTTGAAATCTAATTTATTTGTTTATACGGACTACGGAGAGATATTTAAAAATTTCGTTAGCCATGGATGTCCAAATAATTTGCTCTGCAGTATACTAAAAAGACTTTTCTCTCGTCGCGATATCGTTGAATGTTCAAAAATTATTTCGATGGACCGGCCTTTACCAAAAATTGATATTTTGCAATCACTACATTTTAACATTTGTTGGTATGAGAATCACAAGTTGTTGTGTGGTAGTATCTTTAAAAATAAATTATTTTGTTGGTCATGTCTACTTTTGTCTAATTTGAGGCAGAATGTTGGGGTTTGTCAGGGATATTTTGATTTAAAAAAAATTGTCAACGAGCGTCAAAAAACATGAAGCGTCCAAAGAACATTCATAAAATCTCATTAAAATATACAACATTGTAAAAAAAACGGTAACAAAATTTTCTTAAATCGTGGAATACCATTGAAAATCTAACTTTTAATCTAATATTTCGAAAACATATTCTTACAAATCTAACATTTAAGGACCTTGAGCTAAAAAACATTTGACCTTGAGCTAAAAAAAATCGCCTGCGACGCATTTGATTGGTTCTGCACCTCTATCGTGCGTCTGCGCCAATGCGACTAAAATATCCACGAGCCGCCACTGATACGTTGAATGAAACCTATCAAGGCTACAAGCTATGGTATTTAAATATAGATATTACGCAATTTTATTCAACAAAATATATGCAATATATTTATATACAAACATTAGAATGTAGACAGTATTAGAAAACACACGAATAACGCAAAATACATCTAGTTGCATTGACAATATTTTTACAAATTCAGAATTTGTAGAAACTAATAATTGAGAACTTTATATCTGACCACACTGCACAGAAAATAATTTATAAGAGAGAAAGTAAAGGAAAATAAATTTAAATATAAAAGCGTTTATTCAGAACAAATTGAAAATTTTCTTAGCTTAAGAGACCAAGATTGACCAAGGTTAACTGTCTGATCTCCAGATGTAAATACGCAATGGAATAACTTTATGAACACCTTTCTAAACGTTACGTTCCTTCTTTAAATTGCGTGAACAATATGTTTCCATACAATATACTAGTCAAGATTCTGTGAAAAAGACAAATTCTAACTCTTGCTTTGTCGAAATGGGTGTACAGCAAGGTTCAGTTCTGTGCCCTGTACTTTTTATTTCATATATTAACTCACTTGAGTCTTGTTTTTAATTATTCTGATTAAATCGTCCGACACCCTGAATATGATATCCACAAAACTTTAAAAAATCTATGTAAATGGTTTAATCAGAACTATTTATATTTTAACACTGATAAAACGCAAATTATCAGACACAAAATATGTGACAATATAGCAATAAATATTAATAATTCTGTCCTTGATACTGCTGCTACAGATAGTGTTTGTTTTTTAGGAATACATTTAGACAAATGTCTCAATTGGATAGAAAAGTTTTTACTTGCCCAAAAAATAGTAATGACGTCGACAAAAATCATATTTTGTATACGGGGTGGTCAGAAATTACAAAATCTCAAAAAATTTTTAGTTTTCGGGAAAACGCTATTATTTATAAAAGTTTTTGCTTGCCTAAAGTAATGTCGACAAAAATTATGTTTATTATACAGGGTGGTCAAAAATTACAAAAAGAAAATGTTATTATTTTTAAAAGTTTTTACTTGCCCAAAAAATAGTAATGACGTCGACAAAAATCATATTTTTTATACGGGGTGGTCAGAAATTACAAAATCTCTAAAAATGTTTACATTTCGGGAAAACGCTATTATTTATAAAAGTTTTTGCTTGCCTAAAGTAATGTCGAAAAAAAATATGTTTATTATACGGAGTGGTCAAAAATTACAAAATCTTAAAATTCGCTAAGAGTAAAGTTTGTACTTTTTGATCACCAAGTATAAAAAACGAATGATGATTTTGCCACAATTATGTTTTTATACGGGATGATCAAAAATCACAAAGGTTACTCTTACCAAATTTTAAGATTTTGTAATTCTTACCACCCTGTATATACAACACAATTTTTGACAAAGTCATCACTATTTTTAGGTAGTCGTTTTAATAGATTACCCGAGAATATTAAAATAACACAAGTAAAATATTGTTTAAATTACATGTAAGAAAAATGCTTATTGAATTGGAAAATGTACATGCTCAATATGTAAATTTTGTATATGACGCCTTTTCATTTTGTGTTTGTTTATATTATAAATGTAACATAATGTGAAATAAAGATGTTATTATTATATTTCTATACAAGGTCTTCTGCCAGGCATGTACTTTCTAGAACTAATCAAATATTCTGTGCACAGAAAAATGTCCCGGCAACAACATATAAAATGGCGTGCGTGCTTTTAACTACGTCCTCAAATATCAACAAACATTTTATATATATATATATATATATATATATATATATATATATATATATATATATATATATATATATATATATATATATATATATATATATATATATATATATATATATATATATATATGTATATATATATATATATATATATATATATATATATATATATGTATATATATATATGTATATATTTATATATATATATATATATATATATATATATATATATATATATATATATATATATATATATATATATATATATATATATATATATATAAAATGTTTGTTGATATTTGAGGACGTAGTTAAAAGCACGCACGCCATTTTATATGTTGTTGCCTGGACATTTTTCTGTGCACAGAATATTTGATTAGTTCTAGAAAGTACATGCCTAGCAGAAGACCTTGTATAGAAATATAATATATATATATATATATATATATATATATATATATATATATATATATATATATATATATATATATATATATATATATATATATATATATATATATATATATATATATATATATATATATATATATATATATATATATATATATATATATATATATATATATATATATATATATATATATATATATATATATATATATATATATATATATATATATATATATATATATATATATATATATATATATATATATATATATATATATATATATATATATATATATATATATATATATATATATATATATATATATATATATATATATATATATATATATATATATATATATATATATATATAAATATAAATATATATATATATATATATATATATATATATATATTTATATATATTTATATATATATATATATATATATATATATATATATATATATATATATATATATTTTAAATAATCTAACTTGCAGATATCTTATCCTGATTGTTTATAACATGAGATTACAAATTGTTACACAAATTCGCAATTTAATCTTGTTTTATTTATTTATTTATTGATAACGGGGTCAAGCCATTTTAGTACAATAAATAAATATACAAAGTAAATGCATATGCTATGTTAGTAATATGGATAAAGTAAATCCACACAACTTATAATAAAAAAGCAATAAAAATAACTTGAAAACAGATGGTAATGACATTCATGAAGTAATGCAGTTTTGCTTGTAATTTTTTACTGACTTCTTGAAGGATGGGCAGAATCAATTAAAGAGATCTAATTTACGGTTTACTAGATTAGCATTACGCAAAATTCTGGTAATAGGTTCATTCTGTCCGTAATTAGCATGGGAAAATGAAATATGGAAAATTTCTGTGTTTCTATTTCTTCTTTCGGTAACACTAAGAATCACTAGACATAAAGCCGAGACGTTTAAATGTGTTCCGTATTTTATTTACAATGAAATTATATTGAGATCGCAAAAAATTTGGCCATAGGTGTAATATTCTCTCTGGTAACCCAATTTTAAATGTGTACCTAATGCCTTAAAAATCTCTTCTAAACATTTCAACTGAATTAAGGTATGTTTTATATTTTGGACACCAGATAACATAATATTCTAAAAGACAATTTTAGGACAATTGATCTTTTCAAGTCGTAGGATATTCTTGCTGTGGTTACTTCTTTAATGTGAGCTGCCATGTCAAATTTGACAAAAACTTAAAATTTGATAGACCAATCAAAACCATAACAAGTGCAAATGTCCTTCCTGTTTATACAATACAACGAAACTAAAATAGTGTTATAAGACATATTCCGATCTGTACAATGCCGACTATACATAAAAAACGACTTACCAAGTGCCATATTCCAAGAACAATTGTTGCAGTACGGACATGGAGACAGAAACAACATCGCCACTCATTGTTGCGTATGGAGCCTAATTTTAGGCGCATCGCAAACATTTCAGAGCCTACACAGAATAACAGTGGTTAGTAATCAGCATTACCACAGATGACAAAGAAATAATCTAAGGTAATATAATGAGTAGACATAAAAATTATTTGATAATAGCATATTCCTAATTACCTACCTATTACTCACAGTTTAGAACATTTTAATTTATAACGATAAAGCAAATTGTTATCTGAATGTGAATTTAGATGTTAATTGATGACAACCCAGACGCTGACTCACATAGGTATTTATATTTAAAAACAAACATTTATTTTTTTATTCACAAAATTTATTACTATTGGTATTAAAATATTTATTGCTTTAAGTTAATGTTGAGGATAGACAAAAAACCCATATTGACTTTGCACAACCTTCTAATAATTTTAGTTATGCCTACACATATGTTCAAAACCATTTTCTTTAAAGATCTGGTCACAGGATCCCAATTAATTAGCCATTAAACTGTTTATTCTACATCATAAAATTCATAGGTGTACCAACAATCTAGATTTCACACAATCTGCATTTCCTTCATTCTCGAGTAATGAGTTTTAATAGTAGGTGGTACAAATTAACTAATCCATTAGATATGCTCATATTTAACTAAACAATGTCAAGGCCCCCACGACATAAATTTGTGCAATTTATTTACCTATATAGCGGCTGAGTATAGAACTGTAATTACATCAGTCACTAATTACTAAAAGTCTCCGTTAGAATAGATAGGCATATCAATAAAAACAACATATTTAGCTATTTGTTAACATGTATAATATAATGCTGCAAGATGTAAGGTCATTCCCTACACCTACAATTTTATATACAAATAAAGAAAACTTACCTTGTCTGTTAGTCACAATTTTGGCTTGCAATTTACACTCACTAATCAAGAAAGCAGGACAATGCACACACTAATAACTTTTTGCACAGTTGTATCATGCAGAATGTAGATACGTAAACTAAAACGTCAACCAACAGCAATGAACGAGAAACGCCATTAAAATCGTATTTAAGTAGTGCCAACCATAAAGTAACTTTGGTTCCTTTATGCTACCAATCACAACCACCAAAGGCACCAGGCTAAGAAAAACCTGAGACAACCTGCCACAGGTTGTCTCTGGCCTGATTTATAAATTTCGGTCTGTCCGCACACCCGTATAAATTCAGCAATAGCACGGTCTTCAGGTAGTTCAGGTTCCTTTAACCCATTTATAAATTATCTTATCCCTGTAATTTTATGAGATAAATTTCTCTACGAAATCAAAGAATCTAACGGAATTATCAAAGATAAGTTGTTCTGAAGTAGGTCAAATTTGATGTAGAAAAATATTTATTAGTAGGTTGTGTTTGTGAATATATACCATAATATTTTACATAGTTACCGTAATTTTTGAAACCGTAATATACCGGTATTGTTTTAAATACCTCAAACAGTAGTAAGAGATTAACGAAATTAATTAAATATTTAATTTTCATTAAATTACATAATATATTCATCCATATTTACATTAATCATGACTATCACAAATAAGATATTTTACTCGAATGGTGAGCTAACAAAGTTAAAATTACCCAATACATTTTTTTGGCAGCGATGCCCACATTAATATTCTTAAATGGAGATTCCTGAGAATTTAAATTAAATAAGCCAAATGATTTTTATATTTATAATATTTACATAATTATGAGAAATTTGCAAGCCACTTGTATGCCTGCGAGGCAAAGTTTAATTACCGCATTTCATAGTGCTACGATAATAACGTAAATGCCTGCTTATTGGAAACTTAATTAAATTAATGGCAATTATACAGTCTTCAGTGTCATCAATGTTTATGCTTAACGACGTTATGACTAGCAAATATTTACTTAGTTAATAATATTTTGTTACTTATTAAATAAAGGAAGTCTGCAGCACTATGGAATTGA
>CAXKVY010002504.1:0-38382 GCA_964058915.1 Tetropium fuscum
AACATCTGCCTATGGGTCAAACTCACACTGCCACGGCAATAAAGAAGTTTACAACTTGGCCAAGAAGGCAGCCAGCCTGAGAATCCTTGGGCCTTGTCCTTCAAGTAAACTACCAATTGCAACGAAACTCCAAATAATAGAGGAAAACACCCATAATATATTTAGAAATTTAGAAGAAACAAGTAGCTGTCAGCTGGCCAGAAATCTCTTGAGATATCCCAGCGAAAAGACGGTGAGGAATTATCTGGCAATGTCTAGGGGAAAACTACGATATGTAACAGGAATCCTAACCGGACACTGCCGGGTTAGGAAGCACCTCTATAACATGAGAGAAAATGACACACCCATCTGTAGCGGATGTGAACAAGAAGATGAAACGATCGAGCATGTACTTTGTGAATGTCCCACAACGTCATCGACTAGAGAATCCATATTGGGGAAACGTTGGATTTCTATGGCCAATTTGTGGGAAATTTCCCTAGGCAACATCATCTCCTTTTTTACAACACTAGGCTGGTCGATGGCATAGGGAGACATTTCCCTCACAAGGGGCCCAATGGGGCCTAAGTGCAGCGGATCTCTGATCCGCACTGTGATCAAATTACAGATACAGTCATATGTGCAAAGAATTATGCCATTACATATTTTTCTTCATTCTATTATGTGAACTTTTTGGAGAAACCTTATGTCTAAACCAAAGCTTATCTTATGTGACAATGAAAGCATTTTGTTAAAATCCAAATTCGTCAGAACCTGGTTCAATCATTTTTGAAAAACACTGTAAAATTTAATATGTTACCACACACGCTCACATTTTAATTGCCGTCAAATGCAGCATTCCCAACAACACCCACCATCAGGTTCAAGTCGCCTGAATTATAAATTATTATAATACAAAACATCCATCATTCATGCAACATTCAATAGTATTATATTCCGAATAACGGCTTCCACTCGTCCGTATTTGCACAGCCCGATCTATTTACTTCCAATTAATTCTAATAGCATACTCCCAGCGCGAGTAATCTGATTCCCACAAAGCTTAATGTTCGCAAAATGTGTTTGAGCTATCTGCGTGTCCCGATAGCTAAGAATAATAGCGTGCGAACAGACATAACAGGATGATATTACAAAAGGGAGCACATAGTCATTATTTCTATTGATCAATAATAATAAGGCGAAGGAAGATTATTATCAAAGCGGTGTTGTAATACATGGTTTTGTCGCTCTATCTGATGCCTCCCTAAAGGTAGCTAAGATAAGGGAAGGGGAATATCTATAACTAACCATTTATGTCCAGATATCCTCCGAAATTCTTTATTTTCACTGGCTTCCAAGTGTCTATATCAGTTTCATTTCAGTTTGTGTGGAATAGAAATATCCACAAAATAAACAAACAGTATCACTATTTTTTTCTATTTTATAGGGCTATGACGCTAGAACTTCGTTTGGTTAACTTGAGGAACTGGTGCAATAGCTTTGGAGCTTACAAATTGAAAGCTATTGCCGTTATCTCTAGACGTTCCTGATTGTGGGTTGTCATATAGATTCAAGATCCTCTCAGGTATCTTCTCTTTTCCCAGCCTTACTAACAAAGAGGTATCGATCTGTTTCTATATGCAGGTTTGTTCTTACTTCCAGAGGTTTCATTACCTTTTGCATAATTTGAAACCTCTAAATTGTTTGCATGTGTGTGGATAACAATCATCCATCTAGCAGAAGTAGAACCGGTGATTATTTTAATGTCCTGGAATATTCGACAAATTTCTTGAACCACAAGAAAAATAATTACATCAATCCATCCTTCTTCATTCAGTTCCACCCATGCTCCAGGTACAATGTCTAAAATCTAAAATCGCTTCTTACATGCGCTTTCTTGGGAAAATTAACATTGAAGGCATATAAGATCCTGAAGCTTAAAAACAAATTTCAGCCGTATTAATCTCTCCTCTTTCCCCCGATGTAAGTGTACCAACTTGACGTTTCCATTTCTGTTCCATAATTGTTTGTGCTTCTTTTGGATTGACTGTTACTCCAGTTTCGTCTACATTGTAGATCTGCTGTAAGCTGATGTTTATTAACAGTTTCTTCCAGTCATTTAAAAAATTGGTCTTATGGCTCGCGACCCTCACATGGCTTCAGGTTTTCTTATGAACATTTCTTTATGACAGCTTAAAATTTCATCCATCCTTTTCCAGCCATTTTATTAGTTTTGCTGGATGGGCGGTCATGTTTTGAAAATCTGGTAACCCTGAAGTGTTTTTTGTTATTCAATGATATGGAATTTCATCAGGAAAAGGCCAGGCTCTATTAAATATTTGTACCAAAATCTATTTCGATGGCGTCTCGATGGCATTAAATAATAAACCAAGTAGATTTTGAAAACGAGATTTTAATAAGGACTCAAAATGTTGTAATTAAACATACATAGATATTAATTAGACATAGTGAGTGAGGAGGACAAATATAATTTGACAATTTACTCGTACTCACTAACATAATTTATTATGTATAGTGAGTTTATCACAATCCAGTTTTATATTATTGATAAAAAAATGGTAATGACTTATGTATTTGGTTCATACTTTATAAAATAATTATACGTTACCCTATAACTAATAACTACAGATTAAAATCCACTACATAATGAGGAGTATCAAACAGGAACACATTTTCGCAAGCATAGAAAGGTTCGTTAACGTTCGTTCTTCCACTTGTCACATAATCAGTAATAATCAACTTTTTGGCAACACGGCATGAGGGCCATCATCCCGAACACCACTTCTGTCGCAGTCAGCATGATTGTTAAAGCAGACAGTACTTTCTCCAACTTTATCACAGGATCCTGCAGCAAGAGCGTGTACATAATGGTTGCTATGGTAACGAGCGTCATCAGGACAGCGAATGCGGTGACCAGCTCTGTAAATAATGAATTGCTTTGTTCAAATATAATTATTGTAAAGTTGGAATGGGTTAGTATGGCGGAGTAGGCAGTATTATTTGCTGTAGCTTAAATAACTGATAAGATGTTATATCGATGAGATTTTGATTTGAGGATTATTAGTTTACTTTTGATTTTTCCATAGATATAGATATAAGTAAATCTCAACATTGGTCAGTGATTTTTTTTTAGTAGGGATGGAATAGAAATAAAGCGATATATTTAAATAATTTATTAGAAACTTGTTAAATTAACTCGTATAATAGATGCAAGAAAGAACCCAAAGATTTTTTTAGGCAAACGGGTCAAGACCTTTTAGTGCAATAAACATACAAGGTAAAGTGTGTATGCTACGATTAGGATCGACGCGACGCCGACGTGGACTTTAACAACAAACAAGTGAAAACAACTGTCACGGTAAACGGTCGCCGTCTTAAAATGTAACACACTCTAATATCAACCGTTAGAAACAATAATAAAAATGGTATAATCATCTTATTTAAAAATGACCTTTCTTAAGAAAAAGATCAACTAATTTTGGGAATACTCACTCCGTTTCCGTTCTTTGTACTTGTAGAACAGTACGAGCTTTAGTATCTCTGCAAATAGGCGCACGAAACAGACGGCCGCATCCTGGCCGATGTTCGGCGTGTCCTTCGACGGACTCAGGTACTTGGTCAGGGCCATCATCGAGTCCAATGAGGCGATCACGACATAGTAATAGATGTTGATATAGATCAAACATTCAAACATCAACTCCGCGTCCACCTTCATGGTGGGAAACTTACGACTAGTAATAATTATGCGTATTTATAATGTTGCGCCGTTTATTTTTGGATTGTACCTGCCCGTCTGCTCCGGCCGCTTGGCTTGGCAACGCGGGAGCGCCGCGAGATTATGTAAGCGCCCCGCGAGGACCCAAATTTAATGCGGCCACGAGCGGCTCTTTGATATTTTGCGATGGCCTAGTTTGGAAACTGACTTCGCATAGTTCGTAAATCATTTTATTTGCGGAAATATACGCGACACGTTTGCAACAAAACATGAAGACATGGTAAGGTACGAACTGAGCGCGCAGATCGGACTTTTCTGGAAAGTCTGGATCTGTCTCCGAGCCGAACTGAACGCGCCAAACGTTATCCGGATCGTGTCGCTAAATCGGAATTGCTGGAAATGATTTATTGTTCGTTGAATTAATCAGTTTACGGGAATAAATAAGTTCGTGCTGTTTAGTATCACATGCAAAGAATCGCCAGAAACTAAACGATCCTTGGCTGATATCGTTTTTTGAGTGTTCTTCTTTTGAATTATAGTTCTAATTAATTTAATTGTCTCGTCACAATCTTCAGAAGTCAATCTAGTAAAATTGTGAAAGTAATCCATTACTCGTAATAACAAGTTATCTGTGCGATGTACACATTAATTGAAATTCATATTAACAACAGATGCAACTAACACCACGTTAGGCGCAATCGGAAGTGATCAATCTACAGCTTTTGCATTTAGGGCGTTAAATTTCAAATAATTTAGAATTTAAAATAATTTAAATTCTATAAAAAAGAGACTTTAATAGGTGTCTGACCACTTAGTAAAAATTTTCCTTGCGTGTTTGTTCAAACAACTCATAAAGTCTGTCTATTTATTCTTTCTCTTCCTCTTCGTTTTAAATTTTTTCATCGTCAAATTCACATTGTTCATTTTCAATGTCGCTGTCTTCATTCTCTGAAATCTGATCATTTTCTGTATTGTAGCATATATAGTGCCATAGACATGTGTCATCACTTTCTTCTGGAATGTGAACATGGTGTTTAGGGGGGACACAACATTTGTGTCAAAATTGCTTACATCTGCCATATAATAAAATTACATCATATATTTAAGAATTTTAATCATACATGCAAATTAAGTTATTATAAAGTAAAGCTATTACTCGACCTATTATAAATGCAACAATCCTAATAATATGAGTGCTGTATTTAAACTAAAAAATGGAAAAACGTCTAGATTTTTCATGAGAATAACATAAGAAAATACTATAACAAATAAAATCTCAACATACTTTTGGGATTTACAAAATTCATAAATGTATATCATACTAAAATCAACATGAACTATGTACTATAAATACAAATAATAAAATAAAAGCAAAATTTTTTCAAATTCTATAGACTGAACATGAGACAGTTATTTAAAAAAATATCACAAGTTTCTAAAATTTACAAACTTCATGTCCTATATACAAACAACACAGTAAATCAAACTTTGTTAATCAAACCTACTATAATTATTGAATCTATTAATTCCTAAATAATATGAGTTTTGTATTCAAACTTCTTATTCTATTTCGCCTATTGTTTTCAATTTTTTTTGTTTCATAATAAATACACAATATTTTGAAAAATGTTTTCAATACCAACTTGACCAATTGAATATGGTGGTCATTCAGTAGTTCATCAACATACATAGATGGAGATAAAAATGGTATTTTGCATCACCCGAATGAAAATAATTTTAAATAAATATCGCACATTGATTATGTACCATATAAATTACATAATAAAAATTAATGAAATAATTATTGATTAATTTTTGCAGGAATATAAAAAGTTCATTTTTAGTTTCAACGCCGCCCCTGGCCGAGCCAAGCCGTTAAAACTTGTAGGTAATTTTAAAAATACTTACATTACTTACCGATGAAAAGTAACATTTTCCGGACTTAAATGATGCACCCTTTTACAAACTATACAAGAATGCACCATAGTTACTTATTGTTCACCTGAATCGCAATAAATACAAAGATTCGTAGAATACACTTAAGAAAACAAAAGTACAGAGGTAGCGTTGCGGCAACCTCGCAAATTTCTTTCCATTGATTGTAGTAAAACTCGACGTTGTTGAGATTTATATCTCAAGGCACAGTACATTTTCGGTTGTCTATGGTTTTCACCATATATTATATATTATGAACGCAATAAGGCAATACAATAGATTAATTTGCCAAGAAGCTGTTTTAAATAACATTTTACTATTAAAATGAATCAGATTCCTTGAAATTGTCAAATTATTTGAACATCTCTTAAGACTTCAAGTGAATTTCACAGTAAGCCTGGCAAACGTGCCGTTTGGGAGAAAAATGCGGATGGTAAGGATGGAACGATCTTGGATCGGCCAAAAATGTAAACAATTCTGTCTCTTGTATTAATACGTCTATGATCTGAACAATGAAACAGTATAATAGAAAAGGAGCTTTTGGCTATTGTATAGGCCACAAGGACCTTCAGACCGTATATTTTAGATGTTGATTTACAATATGCACAGATCATAGCCACCTTTGATATGGTATTAATAAATAATCTAGGCGAAGTAAACACAGAAATTTTTGAATACCTGAGAAACATTTCAGAAAATCCTATACAAATATAGGAAATACAAAATATACCAGATGAATCGGTAGAAACCCCTAATATTAAACGCAATGATTATACAGGAATGCAACACCTCAAACTTATCCCAGTAGAAAAGTTCCAAGAGAACAATGATGGAGGGTATAAAATGCATCCAATTTGAAGACGTGGCCTCATTTCGTTTTATGAAGATATTGTAAAATGACCTACGACTACCAGTGACAATTGAATGTATTACCACATAAGATTCACTGAATGTAATATGTAACGTTTTTAAGGCCTCCTGGGAGTTATTTTTGAGTTTTAGAATAAATATATTTCATTAATAATATTTTAGTTCCATTCTTTTCTACAGAAAGGGGACATGTTTAGAGTATATTATAGCTTCTCAAGTAGTTGGGTAACAACTTCTTTATTTGCTTTCGGGATTAATAGTCATCCGTAACCCGCGACCAGTATTGCATGTGGCAACTCCGTTTGCTGGAAAAATAAATTGAAATGCAAATTGAATTATCCAGGCTTATGAGAAGCACCGAGAATGAAATTAAAGCAATCAGTAAAAAACTAGGCCATTTATTCCGTGTCGGGGAGAGTGATTTATTATGAAACCGAATATACAGCGGTTCGCTCTTTGAAAAAAATTGAAAAAGATCCGTATAAAGCGGGTGTATACATGACAGGATCATAGGGTTTATTTCGTTCTGTGTCACAGAGGAAGGACTAAATAATTTCATGGTGCTCGTTTAATGGAAGGTTAATTTAATTGGCTTTTATGTTAATCAGGATTCAAGGTATTTTGGAAACTTCCGCGGCAATAGTGCAGCCCGATTTGGAGAATTATTGGGATAAGCAACAAATATCAATTATCACGATGTAAAACCAAATAGGGATTGATTTTTGTCACATTTTAACCTGCTATTCCCCTGCTTTTACCTGTTGCAGATATTTCCAATATAAATCAAAAAATCTAATTAGAATTAAAAAAATAAAAGAGCACTTATATTCGGTCAAAAAACCTCAAAAAATGACCAGCCTGAAAAATCTGAAAATTTTGAGACTTGGCACACTTATTTAAAGGTACCTAAGAATTAATATACCGAAAGTCCTCATGAATATGATGCGAGCTCTAGCGGCAATTAGCGAAGATATGGCACTTTCTTTGGTTTTTCGTTAATATCTCGAGAACCGATAGTCGGAGGCAAAAGTTGACTATATACACAATTAAGGCTCATCATTTGCTACAAAAATGATTATATACATTTTTCTCGTATTCCCAATAGTTCCCGAGTTATAGGCGCTAAAAGAGAGCGTTTTGTGGAAAAACACGCTAGGGCAGTACAATATGGCATATCTAATAATACTTGAGAATATAATATAATGAAAGGGAAAATAACTGGATTGGATGTATCTGTTCGCCGAGGCACAATTTTCAAAAGACACAATTAGCCCAAGAAGTTGGGCTAATGGGTCCATATTTTTCCTCAAATGATAATATTGCAATTCCTTCTATGCCGATTCCATACTGCATAGCCAGGGGCGTTCGTCCTATTATTTTTTTCTTTACTAAACTGTTTTGCCAATTGGTTGAAATCAAATCGCTTTTTCACTGCAAGTGATCCTCTTTCTTCATTCTTGGTACCACTTAGAAACATTTGAGTGTCCAATGGAATTGAATGCAATATCCATGCACTTATCTTCAATGTAATTGTTCCTTATTTTTTTGTACTTTTAATAGATTAAAAAGGACCCAAACATAAACATTGGAAAAACACTAAGGAATATAGTTAGATTATCAATTAAAATTTACTTTATTATATTGCACATTATTATACACATACATTATTATATTGGACATTATTATATTAGACATTATTATATTGGACATTATTATATTGGACATTATTATATTGGACATTATTATATTGGACGTTATTATATTGGACATTATTATATTGGACAGTATTACACAGATTTGATGGGTCATCAACCCCAGTTTTTCTAGGAAATTATATGAACAATTTCCGTTTTTTCCTCCGATTTATTGGTAACATCCGGTGGCGATAATTTTAACGGAAAACTTTGCTTCAAAATATGGCTATCGCTAGTTTTTATTACTGAACTAATCCATAGTTAAAATTTTTCCAACCCCAGTTCAGAGGGTTTAAGTGAAGGAAATCAGTTAAAAGTCACTGCTGGATTCGGAAATAAGTTCTTAAGCCATGCTGTTTGATGGTGATGATCACGTGTTGGTGGTAATTGCGCCAGAGAAAATTTTGCACTTTTTGATATTTTGTAAAAATTCTGGAAGTGATAGTTGCTTAGGGTCATGTTTGACTTTGCCCCATACAAAGAACCTGCAATATATCCTAATGCAGAACTAATTTCTTCTTCACCGTCACATAAAAACCTGTCCATATGTATTTATATAGCTGAAATTTTGGCCTTTTTTCATATTGTTTCAACATTTTCGTCATAAAAATAAATAAAACAAATAATTAAATAAAACATTTCGATGAGAAATTCAATTCTCTACAAGACGTTTCATATAAAGTATATCGAAATTTTGCATCGTTTGCGAGATATATTGAAAAATATCTCCAATTTGCACCCTCTAATTTAATAGCACGCTGCGGTTTTCTCTTCTTAAAAGACCCATTGACCGATTCCAGCGAAAAAAAAATACATAATCAATAGCCTACCTATATATGCACGCGTTTATGTCGCGCAGAGCACGAGGCAAATACGACGTCAGTTTTATAAATCACAAGCGGTTCATTTTATGAGATTGTAATATGTACCAGAGCTAAATCTGCTTGATAGCAGACTTTCGGCCTCCCATGCGATGTAATTATTAGGCTAATAAAAAAATATTGCAACCCTTATGAACACCTGGATTACGCACGCGGTGTTTCATTAAAACGTAATTGTGAAAAGCGTGCCGATGTTGCGAAGGACATAAATCTGCTTTTGTATAATACCGCTGCGTGCGGTATCATCAGGATTAAAAATCTCTGAATCCGGGCCGCGCCTGCGTAGCGTCGTCGCACGTATGAAAAACCGTGAATGAGTATGCCCACTGTTCATTATTCCGTATTATAACACACATATAAAAATAAACTACTCTACTTCGTTGATGTTTTTCCAAACCATTTTCAACTATTTCATTCCTATTATTATATTAAGTGTATCGTTTAGGTTGACTGGTATTAATGATGTAGACAAAATTAACTGGACTGGGCTTATTTTACTAGATCATTTAAAATGTCTTGTAGCACGTTACAGTCCTGCATATAGTGTAGATATCCGTAAACAGCTTCAAGTAATCAGCATATAATAGATATTTAATATTAAATTGCACTACTAGGTCATTTATGAAAATGTTAAAGACCAATGGCCCCAATGTGGAACCTTGGTGAAACCCTGATGTGGCAATACATTTAGGTGATTGGAGCCCTTGTACTCAACATATTTTATACGATTTGATGAATATTATTTAAACAAATTAAGCAACTTGTCACTAAATCCAATATCAACAATCTTTTGCAAAATGACGATGTGCTCGAACTGGTCAAAAAGTCTCTGAAAAGTCCGTATAAATTGCGTGTACTTGTTGGTCTGCATCAATATTCCGTCGTACATAAAATGTTGTGTTTTGCTCCTGGTGTAAAGGCTATTAAATATTCCCATGCTGTTACCGATGCTAACTGTTAACTCACCGTATTCGTACGTTAATAATGCCTTTAACTCACTAATAAGATAAATAACTATTTTTGTGTGTATCGCATAGGAAACACTATGAATTAAATAAGGCCAAAATCAATAGTCATGAATGTTGTAACAAGCATCAAACGTAACGAAGTATTCTCTGCAAAGAAAGTTCCTGAAAAGTTCGGGCATCCACAGGGTCTTGCAAGATATCGTTCTAACCTGCTTATATCGGTGAAAGGGAAATATATTATGTTACAGGTGACGCATGGTCTGTGAGAGGAAAAATAAATAATACAGACTCAAAAGAAACGCTCCTTCATATCTGTTGTTTTATTTTATACATCTAAAGGTATTTTATTGAATATATATATATATATATATATATATATATATATATATATATATATATATATATATATATATATATATATATATATATATATATATATATATTGTAATAATCTTAATCTATAGAACACTATTTATTAATGTCCACTTTGGGTTGTTAAAATTTGTAATATATATATTTTATGTAAGAATTTATTTGCTCAACAAATTTTTATTGATTTTAAAGTATTATTATTGTGGACATGATTGAAAACATGCAGTGAATGCACAACGGAGAGACACCTGATAAGTTTGCAATATACTTACACCCTAGTGTCTCTTTTCCCTGGGCGCCAGTTCTATGAACATTTAATTCTTGTAGGTATGGAAGTTCACTGCTGAGCATGAGTTCTCTATGGTCCGTTAGAAGAGGTTCAATTAGGTTCTCAATTTTTAAACACTATTGTGCTTGACCATTGACCATATGGAATGGTAAATGGATATAATAATCTTAGTGTGAAATATTTAAACGTGGTAATATTTATAACTATGGAAGATTTGATATGTCAGAGATAAAACACAAGCTGAATACACAGAGGAGTATTTATTATTAAATATGGAAGCATTTTATTGTCACGAGGACAATTAATTTAAGCTAAACAACACAGCAAAGAAAAATTTATCTGCAAATCAAATTGCAGCAGGAAGTGTGATTATCAACATAGACAATAAAATAAATAGAAATGCTCAGATCAACTTAAGATTAACCTACGCCAAAACCTACGTACCTTATGTTATTGACATGGGCCTAAGCCTACAGAAACAACTAATCCTTAAAATTAAAATTATCTTAGATAGTCATTACCTTACTATGTCCTCTAGTTAATCCTTCAACATGAATCACAACACAATTTTTTTATAAGCACTTAACAAACACTGGCTTTGTTTACTGTGATCTCTGGAATCACGCCTGCTGCCATCTAGCCGGAACGCTGCTTTCTTTTTTACACTATGGCCAACTTCTTTAGTACACCTGCGGACATCTATCGGAACTATTCCGAACTGGAAAACTGCTATATTTGATACGTTTGTTATATCTTCTTATTGGATTTTGACCCTTACGAAATTTAATATCTCCAGAATTTCTACTAACTCGGATTTGAATCTTCTTTTATTTATATAAATCAGCGTGCCACACTCGTAGAATTTTCTTTAACGCTGACTGGAGACGCTACACTTTAAAGTCATGGATTTTTACCGAATTCACTTAAATTTGTTTTTAAAAAGTGCTTAAGAATTTCCCAGTGGGATCCTGCACACCATACCACTATTTTAAACACCTCAAAGTACTTTTAAACATTAAATTTTATGAATTTTCACAACCAGCTAGCTGTTGATTACCACTCTGTCACTGTTAAACTCCCTGCATTGTTAAGTCTCTACCGAACTTCTTTCCGGTGAAACAAATGCTTTTCCTCCTGTAATCCAGCTTCTTGTTTTATCTTTGTTGACAACTCTGGCCAATCACATCAATGCTATGTTTTTTTATGCACCCCCATGATATAGATATCAAATGAAAGGGTTCAAGGGGATAACATGCAAAATGGCGGAAACAAAATGGCCGCTATACCAATTGTAAAGCGTTATAATATCTCGGCAAATGTTAGGGGTAATTTGGTGGTGCTCGTACAAATGTTTGAATAAACTTTCGCGAAGTACAAACTAAAATATATGTCTGGGTCCCTCACTACAACATAAGATCAAAGTTTACAGAATGTATTCTGTAAACTTTGATAATATATACCTTAATTATAAATTAGAGAGTGCAATGGCGTCTGTATTGTCGGGCAGATGGCATTTATCCTCCTATTGGGTTCAAATAATCCGCACTACTAAGCAGTAGTGCGGTAAGTCTCAACCCTCTAGGACCTCAAATAGCCGATATACGCCCCTGGCTCCATTTGGAATAGTTACGGTATAAGAACATGTCGACTGTACCATTCTACTGTATGTGGACTCTATAGAACTCTGCGAGGTGCTTTGTATAAAATCTAGAATGGCATTGAATAATTAAGAACAATCTAGAATGGGATGGAATAATCGAGAAGCTTCTAGAACTTTCCAGAACCTTGAAAATAGTATATAAGGGTCAGCCGATCGCTACATTAGTTAAGTTTAAACGCTCTTACTGACCGTACGTGTTAATCCTGGATTATGTTTAAGATTGACTTATTTTGACACATTTTCATGTAAAATGTGGACTGTTTCAATCAGTTTTACTCCTTTATGCCTTTAGATGATGTTAAAAAAGCAAAAAGTAATAATTAATTAAAAAAACCGCATCTATGATTATTGTATTTTCTGACCGATCTGGCTTTGTTACTGGCGTGCTCTCGGTTCGGTTGTTCAGCGGTTAGAAATATTTGCATATAAATTGTGCGCTGTGGCCAGACGGTAACGTCCGTTGTTTATTTTGTTACAGGAAAATTCGACAGCACGGGAATAGCGACCGGGATTCCGGACGAGAGCATTAGTAAAGTTCAGTCCCTCAGGCTCAATGTACACAGCGAAAGCGATAACTGGGCGATCCTGAGCGAGGTGAGTCATGAATTTATTACTTAATGTAAATGTAATTGTTCGGTTTCAATTCATAAGCCATTTATCGCGGCAGAATTTTGTTTACTTGATGAGCGCTAATTGGTTTATGAGGAGTGGTTACGAGATACCTATAACAGCTGTTATAGGTATATGTTTACAAAATTATTTTAAAAATAGAAATCATCAATATTAAAATTCAATAGTAATTTTTATTTAAAGATAATATACATAGAAACTAGGTGGCGAAAAAAATAAACCTAGAAATACAAGACAAAAAAAATTAGTAAATTCCTTATTTTAAAAAAAAATATTTAAAAAAATATTCCTTAAATTTTGTCATACGTCCATAAAAAATTTGGAACTTCAATCTATGTATTGTGTTCTTCTGTGCATCTATCGCGTGGCAACTTTAGCTGAAGGATTCTTTGTAAACAATCATTTGTAATATGGATGTATGGCAGTCAAATTAGAATGTATCCAGGAATTAATTTTCAGTAAGCTGGAATAGCTATTTATGTAACCAGTTGTGAAAAATACTATTTTGTGTAACGAGCAGATGTTGACCAACTTTACACAAAAGTAAGACGTTTCCTAACCTCAAAGGGTTTTGAAAAGTCTCACTTTACATGTCAAAATTAGAAAAATAATATTAATACCTTCGTGAACCATTTTTTAAACGGTTTTATTTAGCTTGATTTCGTATATTTGTTTGCTTGCTTGTTTGTTTGTTTGTTTGTTTATATGTTTGTTTCAAATCGTGCAACAGTTTTTTCAACTACTTCCCGATGAGCTAGAGGCTTGAAATTTGGTTGGTGTAGGTATGGTATTCTGGTAATAATATAATTTAATAATTAATAATTTTTTATTACAAGAAAAATCAAAATAGCGGATCCAAAATGGCGCACTATCTTATTTATGAACCGATTTGTCTCAAACTTGAAACTTGCGGTGCTTAAGGTCACTCAATAACATTTTTGACTAAAACTTAAAAAAATCAAAATGGCGACTACCCAATTTATGTCCGATGTGTCTCAAAACTTGGTACTTGGGGTTGTTTAAGGTTAATGGGCTCATGTGGTTGCATTTAACGAGCACCGTACATTATACATTATAAATTATACATTATATTATTTTTTTTGTAAAATAAATAAAAAACCAAAAACTTGGTTATTTGAACTTTTCGCATAAATTTTGAGGTTATGTGAAAAAAGTGTAAATACAATAGTTGTAGATATCTTCATTACCTACAACTTTGTTCCTCAACTTTTTTCGATAGGACTTGTAGTTTTGCCGGAAATCAAGGTAAACCGTTTTCCTTTCATTCTTGTTATATTCTCTTTCTTTTCCAATTTTAGGTTTCATCCTACTATTATTTTTTTTTCACTTATTACAATTTTCAAAGGCTTAAGCCCTGGTCGAGCTGTTACACAGTTACAACCTACTGGATTGTTTTTAAACTGGTTACATAAATAGCGATTAACATGATGCGATGCTTTTTACATTTACCGAGTCTCCCGAATTTACATTTCTCGATTTTCTGCAGTATATTAATGATGTTTGCTGTTCGCAGATCCACATCCAGGACGAGTTGGCAAGCAGGTGACCGACAAGCCGCGGCCGGGCGGCGTCTTCCCAGTTCTACCCCCATATCCGCCACGTGCTCGACCGCTCATCCTTGCACCCTCTGTGATATTCGGATTCTCCGCGACCACCGCCAGCCGCTGCTGCAGCCGGTTAAGTAATCACCGCGCTAAAGGGCTGGACTCTCGGCCACAGTATAGCGGCCTAACGGCGCTAGATATGCCTTGTTGGGGCTCATAATACATGCCATTCTGCGTTCAGCTGACGCGAATATGATATTGTCGGCGGCTATTATTATAGAGCCGATCGTAATTCGGTAGGTTTCGCATATATACGCCTAAAACAAAATCCCAAAACTAATCCAATGCATCGCGTAAAGAAACGTTTTTAAAGGTAAGCACGATGCAAGCAAGATAATTGGTGACAGATATATGATTCATCGCGGAACTTATATGGATAGAGATTGTCGTATCTCCTATATGTATCTTATCTTCTTGTTGAACGACGTTTCAGCGGAACCACATCTGCCATCTTCAGGTTCTCGTTGCTGGTTACTGGAACTCATGAAAACTGATGAAAGTTCTTCTGACGATTTCGTACGCCACTTGCGACAAATTCTTATCAAGGATCCAATTTGAAAAATCATCCCCTGGTAATTTTTGGGGTTGGTTGTCTGATTTCGGAGAAATATGTGTGAATTTTTTATTTCTGGCCACTTTCCTAGGCGACAAATTCTTAACAAAGAATCAGTTAAAAAATGCATCCACTGATACTTTTCGCATTTGTTCGCAAAAGTTTCATTTTTTCATATTCATATGCGTAAGAAAAGTGCAACTTTTAATGCATGCATGAGAAAAACATTGTAGGTATGTCGCACGATTACAAAAATTGATAAACTACTCAATGTACTGAGCATTACCACTGAGCATTACCACCTCCAATAGCCATCCAAGGGTGCTTTTTCGAACTGATTCTTTTTCAGAAATCTATGGTAAGATGCCTAGGAATTTACCGTTGGAATTTACCGCCTCGACAAAACGTGCAGCAACGTTTATATTATTTTCGTAGAAATAGAAAAATTACTGACTTTCTCTTCCAACTCAGCATACTACAATGTATAAACAATTTGGTAGCGAATTTAAATTTTGCCCTAATATGTAAATTCCGTTTTTATCGAATCTGAGATTACGATCTACATAATATCATTAGAATATGTATTCTAAGGAAGGCATATGGAAAATTATTTCTTCCCACACATAATATTAATTCAATACCATCTTTTACCTGCCTCACGGGGACTTTACCGTTAGATTAAGACATAATAACAGCGTAGTCGTTAATTTCCTGCGCCGCGGTTAATTGTTTTACTGAGGATATTCATTAGTATGTACGCAGAAAATTGATTTATCCGTCGTTTCTACAATAATTTAAACTTCCCAGGCTCTCAGAGATTGTTTTTGTGCCGAGTGAACGCCCTGGGTACTCACTAAGCGAACACCTTTTCTTATACACATTTCCGTATTTATATATATATATATATATATATATATATATATATATATATATATATATATATATATATATATATATATATATATATATATATATATATATATATATATATATATATATATATATATATATATATATATATATATATATATATATATATATATATATATATATATATATATATATTGAGATGTATGAAATATTCAAAAGTTATTGTTTTTCGATTTAGATAAACTGAGATAATAACAGTGATTACATAGCGAAACGTCTGATAAGTTTTCAGGGTACTTACTCTATTTCTTCCCTATTGAATCTTTCCTATGGGCGCCAGTTCAATTAACACTAATTTATAATTGCAGAAGGTTCTGAGAAGCATGAGTACCCTATGGTCATTAGGGGGTGGGGTCCAATTAGGTCCATGTAGATTTTGCAATATTATAATTTTAAAACTGAAATTATTTTCAAATGATGAATAGATCTGTGATACCTACTATTATGTTTTATTAAATAAATTGAATTTCGATTTGTTTCAAATTGTAGAACTTAAATTGTTTCCTGAAATATTTCAAGATAATAATAATAAAGAAGAAGTTGTATATGACTATTTTTATTGTCATGCAAATAGAAGTATGAATAGAAATATGCAAATAAATAATTGAATTTTGAGCCTTATAAATACCCTACGCAAACGCACGTAACTTATTCTAATATATGGCACTTAGCCTCTGGAACAATATATATATACTTAAAACTAGCAATGTTTGAGATGATTGTTACCTTATAAAATTTTTATGTTAATCCTTTTTATTTTGCGAAGCACAATACTGAGCAGGATTTCCACGACACTGGTTTATTGACAATGATGTTGGACTCTGGTGCTCTGGTACCGGAACGCCTCCGTACCATCTGGAACGCCTATTATCTGCCTATTATTTTATCTGGGACGCCTCAAACTGTGAACCATCAGATTCTGCACTCTTACTGCCTTTTACAATTTGAACTTCTTGTAAATTAATTTACTCTTCTTTCTCTGCCTACCAAAGTCATCTATAGACTGGGAACGCTACCTGCTCTCCACTTCGCACATCGTAGTTTCGACGAAAACACTTAACACGCAGTTAGTTCTGCTTTAAAACTTTTTCCTTTGGTGTTCCACTTATGCCTCACTATTTTAATTAATTTACTTTAAGTTTAACTATTAAATTTTACGATATTATATAAAAATGATTAGCGGAGCTGTTCACTCTTTGAACGCTATGGCTGAACTCCTTGCATTGTTATCTGTAACCATGGATATGCTGTATATAAAAACAGCTGCACTTCCTGGTTACTCACTTCTTTCTTTGTTCTTATTATATAATCTGTCCAATCAGAATAATGACTATTATTTTTTCTTCGATGATTTCTAATACGGATGCACTGTTGTCCGAATTATTATGATTTAGGATCAGATGTTTCAACTGTTCTGTTTGGAATACATTTTGAATAATCAACATTATTTTAGTTAAAGGGGAATACCCATACCACAAGATGCTGTAATATTTATGGGACGTAATTTGGGGGACGTCATAACATTATATATTATCTAGTCATGAGTCATATTATAAGCTCTTACTTTTATCTTCTTGCCGTAGATAATTTTCAATTGGTTCGGTGAAAATTGTACGATAAATTTACATACTAAGTATTCACCTTTCCAAGAGTAAAGTTTTGATCTTTAAATATACAAATTAGCAATTTTGCTTGTCTTAAGTTTGCGTTGCCGGAAAATTTATTTAAGTTCCTTCCCCTTTGCTTATAAAATATGTCTAAAGTAGCCGGTAGCTAACGCCCGCTACGTTTGCTTGTTGTGTTATGTAAATTGGGGAGATATTTATTATTTTAAGTGCTGCGATCCATCGCAATAACTCATGGGGAATTGGTGTTATTTTTAATTTCTGCCATTGCGGTTGGGGACGCAATCAGGTTAATGGACCATGGTGAAGCGAGTTCGTTATTTACATATATTTTTTGTTTTTATCGATCATATTATCGGTGGTATCACGTGAAAATAGGGCCTTGATTTGTGTTTACTATAATGTCATGTAAATATTAAGGAAATTGCTGCAATCGTGAAAACCAATTCCAAATTTTCTCCAATTCTAAATTTTCTATGCGGTTTCCTCTATCCAAGAATTATTTCCCGTCGGTCTGATGTCATTCTGTCGTAAATCAATAAAGCCACTGAAGCAACCGAAATGAAATTTTGTATGAATGTTACCTGTATCTCAAGGATGAAGTAACTGAAAATATTGGGAACATACGAGTACATTGTGGTTAGGTATTGACGTTTATCTAAATAAATTGTTGGCTAGAAAATCAGCCTATAAATCTCAACATCGTCTGGATCTTGGGCCTCGTTTACAAACTTCAACAATTTAGCTATCCGACGTACCTACATTATTAAACTTATTCACTCGTACCTAAGCGGAAGGAAAGGAGTTCCTCAAGGGTCGTACCTCGCACCGATACTATTCAACATCTTTGTCTCCGACTTTTCAAGTTTCCCGAATACGAAACTTGCCATGTACGCCGATGAAACCGTTATATACGCCCATAGCTGGAGCACCACACAGGCTGCAAACCAGCTAGTAAAGGCGCATATGGTAAGGGCGTCGGAGTACTATGACAGGCGGAATATTCGGGTGAATATCGAAAAGTTGGAGGCCATGGATGTTACACACAAATTTAGGAACAGATCAATCACTCCTATCAGCATTACACCCATTAGGGACACACCTTGTAGAATAAAACATGAATTAATCTATTAAAATGTACTTATTTTTTACCAACCACTTTATGCATAATTTTTAAACGTTTTTTTAACATTTTTTAACTATTTTAACTTTACCAATTTTACCTTTTTCTGTTTATTAATTTTTTTAGTCTTTTTGTTTCCAAATTCCACAAACCTCAATAATATAAGGGGCTTTCATTTGGCTTTTTTATCCTCAGACAGTCCCAAAAAGGGACACAACAAAATGACAAAATTGCATCAATTTTCAACAATTTCCTTGATATCCATTGGTTAAACCTGCTGGCCAAATGCAGATAATACACACCCTTGTGTAAGGAGCTGCAAATTTAATATTTCTTTATTACCTTTTACGCCCCAGAGCCATGTCGGTGCCTAGCCCTTCAATTGTCACGCTGCTGCTTGCACGTGGATGTTTGGCTGGTCCCGGAGTAGGTATTATCCGTGGACGACATTTACGCTGTTCTTTAATTATGAAATAAACTGTTTGAATTGAAATGAAATGGCCTATAAGTCTGGAGTGATCGGCCTATAGATCTAGAGAACCCCGGTTCGAACCACAGAAAGGGTATACTTTTGAAATGTTTTTTGAGTATTTTTATTAATATAAACGCAAACTTCCGTCAATATACACTTTCCTTAATTAAAACATTGCTAAATAATTATCAGTATCCCACTAATTTTGTAAATAAATTCATCGAAACATAGAATTTTTATATTTTAGGATAAGGTCAAGAAGAAAAATTATCCATCCGATAATAGGCGACCTGCGAATTTTACTCCAGCGCCCCTAGCGGCGTTCCTAATAAGTTCTTGCTAGTCAATTTGTAACTTGACAGAATAGACGTTTCGTAGATTATAATTATTCAAAGTTACCATAACCAGAAAACTGAAAAAATTCCCTAAATCCCAAGACTCTCATATTTCCATACATACCTATCAAGATTTTTTGCTACTAGGTTACATTATGCTGTTGTCATTAATGAAAAAAATTAATTCAATAAAACCTAAATTGTTTATTTCTAATCTCGCCCTCTTAAGGCAAAAATATTTGTATATCGATTGCGATATAAAAAAAAAGATCTATTTATTTCGGGCTATACTTAAATTTCTACGTATGTGGACAGAATGGCATGATTATGATCGCACTCCACGTGATTGGCTTGTATAGATTTAATAATATATTTTGTCTACGACCATTTAATAACCTAATAATAGATTCCAAAGTGTTGTATAATGGATTCATTATACCATAGTATTGATTAATAACAGTTGATAATTAATATTAAACCACACTTTACGTTAATTGAATGACAAAAATGTTGCCATGGCAACGTACACACAAAATCCCGAATATTTGCACTGAGAACAAGAAACAAGGTGGCCATATCACCACCGTCTCGTGCCAACTGATTATATTGATGTTTTAGATTTCTTTATATTTTATTTCTATATATTTTAAGAACTGAAAAGCAACCCATTCAAACTGTATAATGGTCGTGGACAAATCATAGTATTCAACTTGCAATTAATGGCCATTATTTACTCGGGCGATTTGCGCCTATGACGTAATAGTGTCAATACATTAATTGCTCCTTGAATGATACTATTAATACAGTGATATTTTAATTGTATTATTTTTTAGCAAATGTTAACAACGATGTCTGTTTAAAATTTAGATATACATACAAGTAGTTCAGTCAATAGGTGAATCAATCCACATTAAATTATACAATTTGGTAGTTAGTATTATTTCTTAAAGGGCTTATTATCTCGAAAACGGTGCATTTTGCACAAAAAGCCTTTTCTCTTGTAAATTATAATACTTAACTTTTTGATTCAAAACTTTTTATTCCATCAACAATATTTTCCGAGTTATTTCCTTCGAAATGTACATGCAACTTATCTATTTTTTGTCTTTTTTTCGCCTTTAAGGGCTTTTAGGTAACCTAACCGTTCACTTTCACTTATTATCAAACTTATAGATTATTTAATTATCTACATCTTTTGTTTAAGACTCTTTTTCCCTACTGCCCGTCATCACCGCAGTATTCAGTCTGTATTCAATAGGTACCTAAGAAAAAAATATTAAAGTAGGTATTCGATAATTATTCATTAGTCAACTTGCACAAAAAGGTAAATCGATTGAATAACTCGATCTCAGATAGCCATTTCTTCTTCACAATTGTTTAAATATTATATTTTCCGATATTGGTATTTGTTGCTGCATTCAAATGAATAATAATCTAATTAAGGGTCAGAAAGGAAGGAAATTAATAATTAAAATTGTTCCACGCGTTAAGAACACGTTTTTTATAATTTAATTAAATTCAATTATAATTTAAGAGGCATCTGTGGGATCGTATTCATCTTCGTCGATGGTATCAATAATATTAGGTATATTAGAATTTTCGTTGCAGTTAATACAAATAACTGAGCAGTATAAGCCAGTTTTTCTGCATCCACAAGCTTTTCCACAACTATTTTTCCAATCGCAAGGAATTGATCCGAGTAAATCGTCCTGTACTGGATTTATTGTCATTCTGATCGGCTCTAGTCTACGAGAGGTACGTTGCCAGTCGCGGTTCCAGATCATTTTCCTCCATGAGAATAGGTAAGTTTGTGTATTTTGAACGAAATAACTCGGAAAATATTGATGCTAGAAAAACACGTTTCGAATAAAAAATCTTTTAATTTGCAAGAGAAAAGGTTTTCATAGTCTTATCTGTAAAATGCACTGTTCTCGAGATATGAAATTAAACTAGTTTCTTGCGATAGTGGCGCCCCCGAGACTCAAATCTAGAATTATACTCAGAATACACCCCAGAATACTTGCCTCATAATTGCATAATTTAATGTAGATTTCCCTTTTTTGAGATATACTCGGAGATATATTGACCAAGCTACAGTATTTTTACTGCAATTTCCAAAAAATCATCAAACTAGATCTTTGATATTCTTTTATATGAATAACTTACATATTATTATATTTATTGACGATCAGATTTGTATTTATTTGTTTAAGTAGGTAAATAATTGTTATAAAGGTGAGTGTGGTAATTAATGATATTATTGAGCCAGTCAATGTTATTAGTTCTTTATTTTTAAGTTGATATTAATTTATTAAAATTGTACCGTACAGGTTCATACTGTAAATGTTGTATATTGTAAATAGTAAACCACATTTTTTAAATAAGGATGAATTAATATGTGGCTAAATCATAGAGTATTTGTAAGTATACAGTGATGAACTTCTACAATATTTATACAGGGCGTATCAGTTGAAACATACACGAATCATTTCCTGGGTGTATATTTTTTTTTATTGATTCCTGCATCATACAGGTCCTATTCAATGATAAGCATCTCACTTGTTTATGAAATACCCATTTTACTTTAATAATTCTCACTGTCCCTTTAGGTATATATTTTTATTAAACTTACATACCTATTTGAGACTGATTGAAATCAAAATAAGAAATTAAATATCCGCCTTAATCACATTAAGTTTTGTCTTATTCTCACTTTAAATATCCGTTTTCCTCGTGATTAAATTCCACGATGCTATGAAGGGAAATTAATGGATATTGACGAGAATAACGATGGATTCCTTTGTCGCATTTTGAAGAACTTCCGGGACCACAAAATAGTATTTTAAATAGCAAGTTTTGAAAACGAGCCTCTTCACACGAGTGAGACAGAGCCGAAGACGAGATCCAGAGTCGGATCTGTGTGATATCTGATCTATCGGATATGTGTGAAAAGATTTTTTAAAACGCGTTGTTTAAATATTTTTTCTACGATTGAAAATAAGATAAATAGTTTGATAGATATTTTTATTTAACGGAACAGGTTACGCTGTGAAACACCACGACATTACAAATGATGTTTAGTTGTAAAACAAGTCGGTTACTATGAACCTGGATAAGATTATATTCCAGTAAGCAAAGGTTTTTTCCAGGAAACAGTTTTTTCTCACCGGTTCTATTGGTGCAGGGGTACAGGTCAACAACACCTCTAATACAAGGACAAAGTGCTGCCTCGTGACGTCACCATCCGGAGGCCTACGAGATACTTATGTTATTACGGGCTTTATGTAGTTATTTAGGTAGGTATGTCTGAAAATGAAAAGTTTTTCGTCTTTGCTCTTTCGATACGATATTTTTTTTGACAAGTATTTGGGACAGTTAGGAAATTTACTTGGTACGCTAGTTTCTTTTAACCGGGGTAAAACTAAAATAATTGAAACGATCTCACCAATTTTTGTATACTGTTGGGAAATTTTGTAAATAAAATCTTCCTTTTCAAAGTGGCACTCACACACTCGGGAGTTGTCACAAAACTTTCACGTGGAATTGCAGAGAGCCATTTCCTGCGATACTCTTCGTCTCTGGGAAAACGAAACACCCGAACTTTTCTACTGGTTTCGTAATTTCCTGTATAACCGGGAACACAACACTTTTGGGGCATTATGATATAATACGCAACAAATAAACCGTTAAAAAAGATCAAGAGTCGATTAGGAACTAGGCAAGCGCGCGCAATAACAAATAACAATAACCCCTCTAGAGGTGTTATTGTTGGCCCGTGGCGGCGTCCTTTACTAAAACCCAAAACAAAACATCGTTCACAGGGTTGCCAAATTACAATTGACACGAGAGTTGTTAGTTGCTTGCTTCTTAATGACTTTTTGCCGCCAATTTGATTTGATAATTGACTAATGAGAAAGCTACTTTATTTTGTTTACATTTTAATTTGTTTGCATTCTCAATACAGTACAACATATAGGCAGAGAAGCGTCGCGTCGCACTGGAACACATTCTGGCATCGCCGCTCCGACCGACCTAGACAAGCCTGTTGAATTAGCTTAGAGAGTATATTAGCCTCCATCTGGGTTAAGCCCCCGGAGCGTGACGTCACCATGATATTTAAAGTAAGCACTTTGTCCTTATTAGAGGGGTTATTGGTACAGTAAAAAATCCACCAGAAGCTCGCAAAAAATGTTATCTGATAAATTTCTTCAGTAACCGTTATTGGAGGGATTATACATCATAAAACCACAAGAATCAGTTCTGGGGTTGGCGCGTAAGCCACCCAAAAAACCACCCCTTTCGTGAGAAACCATTATTACGCCAGTAGCTCGTAAACCGTTAATTATATCAAAAAATTCCGACGGATGTCGATCTGTGCTTAAATTAATGCTAATTACATTCGCTATATGGAGGGCTGTATCATGGTAAATATTGTGCCTATAGAGCTGGTTCTCATCTTAAATTGCAGTAAATTTAATCTACTTTAAAATACGTAATAAAATGCGTTATGAACAAACGCATAGTTTAGAAGATGGAGTGAAAAAAAACGAAAAAAGTGCCAGCAGTTTGCAGTTTTTCGAGTGCTGCTATGGTCCTAACAATATATTAAAAAACCACAACTAGCCGTTACTTTGCGATTTTTATGTACTAAATGACTGGCCTAATAATATATCAAATTAAAGTAGATCACATTTCCTACAAATACGTATATTAACCCTAAAGTCTGGACAATCCATAGCGTCGTTAGATGGTGTTGAAAAAAAGGCATTTCTTGATTTTCCGCCTCGCCTCCCAATGTATATTTTTTTAAACCAGGAAATGGCAAAAATCTTTCTGTTGTTTACCATCATCATCTAAGTGGTATCATGGAGAAATACCTGGAAGGTATCTTAACCTTTCACGTTATTCCGACATTTTAGAAAACCCCTTGCCACATCAAAAGAAATTGCTGAGACAGGGGCAAAATTCCTAGTGGTCTTGTATAGCGGAGACCGTCGCACCACTTCAATTAATAAGCTGCGCAAACAGTATCTCTTCAGCATTCAGTTAGCGGAAATGTAGGGAAACAGTGGAGAGACCAGCGCTTATACCAGAGCTCGAAGTCCACTGTCTAGATCGGAAAAAGAAAACATTACATCGCTCCAGAGTTTAGAGTTATTAGACGTATTTGTAGAGTATTTTGTCCCCTTTAACTTGATCATAGTTATAATCAAAAAACGCTTCAAATACAAATAACAGATGTCCATTTTGTTTTTGAGGACTGTGTGAAAAATATGACCGTGTTTTTAGATTTTTGCACACATCATCAGTTTCGAGTCGTGGTTGTTGCAGGTTTTATATATTTTCCGAGGCCAGTCGTAGAAAAAGTATTTTACTGACCATTTTGTTATTTAAAACGTTGGCGTGCGGTTACAATCTGTTACGAGAAACATGTACATATTTATTTATATTTCACGCAAAGCAGTATTTTGTACCCATACTGCTTTATTATAATATGCAATGCTTCTGTGCTTCGCAGTCAAAGACAATATTTGTTACCTGTCAATGCGCTTTATAGCATAAAAAACTGACTGATGTAAAAAAACGGAATTGGTGTACATACAATAACCATCCATAATTTTAGGGGAATATTATTGTGAAAAATATAATAAACGAAAAATAAATGTCTACCGTAAAAAATGTGTAAATGTCTTTTGAAGATGTTTTTTTGTTGTGATACATTTTGATTATTTTGAAAAAATAAGTATGTATATTTTGGGATATTTTTTCTCGTATTTGTAATTATTTCTTACTGCGTTGTTAGGAACGTCAACAACAAGAAATTGTTTTTGTTTTGTCGCATCTGTCATTGATTTGACTCTGCAATCCCTAATGGTACTATCAAATTATGACATTTCTTCTCCGAATTTTTAAAAGAGCAATATGATATTTATTGGGTTTTCTACGGGTAGTCCAGTTAGAGATAAAAAGATGGAAAAATCGAACTTCTTTACTCTATTTTTTTATTAAATAGTGTAGGTTTTGAGTTCACAATGATTTTTCGTGTTTTTTGAGCAAAAACTTCCAATATCAAAGAAGATTTTTTGTTCAGAGCATTTTTTCTAAAAAAAAGAGTTCAATAAAAAAAGTGACTCAAAATTGCTTCTATCTTTAGACGAACAGATCTGAAAATTAATGTTTTGGAGCCAAAATAATGGTCAATTTATTTTTAAATAACAAATCTGAATTAGAGAACAGGAAATTGCCAATAATTCTTGGAAAATCTTATATAGTTCTGAGGCTATATTACAAATTTAAATTTTTTATTATACAAATTTAAAAAAAATTCGAAGTAACACCTTCGAAAACTCATAAAATGATATTTTACTGATTAATAACTTTTCTAATGATTAATAACTTTTATTTGCAAAAAAATGCATCTGAGATATTGACAGCTTTTGCTCAAAAAATGCGAAAAATCATACGCTTTTCTATAAAAAAATCTTAGAGTAAAAAAGGACGCTCATTTTTTCCCATTTTTTCCTGAACCACGGTAGTAGTTTACAATATTGCCAGACGCTGTCGAAATAGGGATTAAAGACTACTAAGCATTATCAGTATCACGATATCATTATTATCTCAGTTGTTTTACATTGTAAATCTGTAATAGGTGTATATATATATATATATATATATATATATATATATATATATATATATATATATATATATATATATATATATATATATATATATATTGTTGTATTATGTTGTTGTGAGCCTAACTTATAAATATAAACTAACTCCATGTAAAACTTAAAATCAATATCTAAATGTAATTTTAGATTAACCGTAATGTGTTGGTGTATGGAATTGAATCGTTTTTAATCGATAACTGAAAGTGATTTTATTTTTCCATTTTATAATTAATTTTTGATATTTGTTAAGTATTTAAGATAAAAAGTTATTTTCAGTTGTGATTTGAATATTGTTTATTAAATTTGTTTTGTTTGTATATAGTATTGAAGGATTGAACAGAGCTAAATATTATTTATTTAAATACATTTGTATAAACTGAAATATATACAATTATTAATATTTGTTTCATTGAATGCTTCTTGTGTTGAAAGTGATATATCCCTGCCTTACCCTAGATATTTCTGACATATACTTAGGTGAGTATTTTTCATTCATTATGGAAGCCTACCACCATATACATGATTTTAATGCGATCGGAACTCTACCACCAATAGCGTTAAAAACGGATGATGTGACTTACCGATGACCGAATCGGATACTTTAACAATAAAAATTAATTAAACCCATTAAATATGAATATTAAGATATACAAAAATTCACATACATTTTGGATACTTGAATAAACGATAATCCATTTGTTATATAACTTATTTTCTTAAGTTTTAAATGAACATAAAAACCCTGATAATTGTCAAACTAAAATCCTTAGATTTTTTTCACTTGTTGGAGCTATTCTTGAAAGGGTTTAGAAAAGATCCCCTATGGAAAATTTCAAAAGTTTTGATTTTCCACTTTGTTATTAACAATCGAAAAAATTGAAAGAAAGTGACAAACATAGAAATACAAAAATACCTAATATTCTATAAAAAGTAGAGAATTTTTTTTTACGTAACATATGACACAAGGTTGTTTTTATTATTTTTTGTAGCATTAAAAAAAATTATCACACGAAAATTAATTTGTTTATAACAAATTGTTTATTAGATAACAAACAAAAAATATAAACAAAAAAATTTTTTTTCAGAATATGGAGGAGCAGTAGAGATGTGGAAAAAATAGTTCCTCAATATTAAAAATTGGATTATCTTATAAACAGAGCATTTGTTTACAACAATTGTTTCAACGATAGGAGTAAAAAATTACTGAAAATCATTTTTATGTAGCTTTCAATGAAAAAAACGATCCATTCGGAATATTTGAAAAAAAAAATTATTGCTTAATTTACCTACGTTTTCTATTTTTTTATGTTTTCGATTGTTAATAACAAAGTGGAAAATAATTTTTTTTTTATTATTTTAACTGTGATATTTTCTGAAGACTTTCAAGAATAGTAGTGACAAAAATTTAAGGTTTTTTAGTTTGACAATTATCAAGGTTTTTACGTTAATTTAAAACTTGAGAAAATAAGTTTTTTTCCTTAAAAATCCTTATATTGATTAATAATAAGAATCATGAAAAAAAAATGGATTCTCTTATAACCAAAGCATGTTTATAACAATTGTTTTAACAGGAGAAAAAAAATATTGAAAATCATTTTTATGTAGCTTGCAATAAAAAAATAACGATTTATTCGGAGTATTTGAAAAAAAAAATTACATTGCTTAATTTACATACGTTTTCCATTTTTTATGTTTTCGATTGTTAATAACAAAGTGGAAAATCAAAGTTTTTTAATTATTTTAACTGTGATATTTTCTAAAGCCTTTCAAGAATAGTAGTGAAAAAAATCGAAGGTTTTTAGTTTGACAATTATCAGGGTTTTTATGTTAATTTAAAACTTGAAAAAATAAGTTAATTAACAAAAGCATATCTGGTAAAATTATCAATTCCTCAATATTAATATTTAGCAATCAGAAAAAATTGTTACTTTAGCAGCAAGAAAAAATTGTTACTACTAAATTGTTACAAATGCGCTGGTAAGCAATCATTATATTCAGTAATAATTAGAATCCTGAAAAAAATATTGGATTTTCTTATAACCAAAGCATTTGTTTATAACAATTGTTTTAACAACAGGAGAACAAAATTATTGAAAATCATTTTTATGTAGCTTGCAATAAAAAAATAACGATTTATTCGGAGTATTTGAAAAAAAATTGCATTGCTTAATTTACATACATTTTCCATTTTTTTATGTTTTCGATAGTGGAAAATCAACGTTTTTTAATTATTTTAACTGTAATATTTTCTAAAGCCTTTCAAGAATAGTAGTGAAACAAATCGAAGGTTTTTAGTTTGACAATTATCAGGGTTTTTATGTTAATTTAAAACTTGATAAAATAAGTTAATTAACAAAAGCATATCTGGTAAAAGAATTATCAATTCCTCAATATTAATATTTAGCAACCAGAAAAAATTGTTACTTAACAAATGCGCTTGAAAGCAGTAGACAAATTTTTAAGAAACGTTTTTTTTTCTTAAAAATTCATTAATAATTAGAATCCTTTAAAAAAATTGGATGGATTCTTTTATAACCAAAGCATTTGTTTATAACAATTGTTTTAACAATGGGAGAAAAAATTATTGAAAATAATTTTTATGTAGCTTTCAATAAAAAGAACGATCTATTGAGTATTTGAAAAAAAAATTTTCATTGCTTAATTTACCTACGTTTTCCATTTTCCATGTTTTCGATTGTTAATAACAGAGTGGAAAATCAAAATTTTTTAATTTTTTTAACTGTGATATTTTCTAAAGCCTTTCAAGAATATTTCTAAGTAGTGAAAAAATCTAAGGTTTTTAGTTTAACACTCGGAGTAGTTTCCACAAACACCAAAACACTTTCACTTCGCTCGACGCGCGTTTCGCCAACCAAGTTGGCATCATCCGGAGACGATTAAAACTGAGTTTGACAATTATAAGGGTTTTTATGTTAATTCAAAACTCGACAAAATTTAATTAACAAAAGTATAATATCTGATAAAAGAATTACGGGGAAATTTTTTTTCTAAAGGATTATTGTTTATTCAAGTCTGTGAAAGGTATGTGAATTTTTTTACTTCTTAATCATATTTAATGGGTTTAAATAATTTTTATTGTTAAAAGTCGGCGCACACGGAAATCACGTCACCCATTTTTACCTCTAAATTAAAATTATAAATATTGGCGGTAGACTTTTTTAGGCTATTTCTTGCTCTTTAAGGATCTTTTTTTCGATTTCCGATATCTGCAATAGTTTTTGAGATATTTGCAAAAATCGAAACCCCACCTTTTTTTTACTAAATTATTTATAACTTTTGTAATTTCTACTGGCTCCACTAGATGTCATTTCGAATCGCATGAGCCCTAAATCATAATTTTCGGTGAAAGCTAAGAAAAATTCACCAAAATGGCACTTGTTTAATAGACTAAGCATCTATGCAAAACCATGGGCCTCAAATCCTTCAAAATATCTCTTATCTTAATGGCTTGTGCCCGGCCTCAGACCTGTGCCTTTCTGATTGAAACTTAAAACAAGTAGGAGACCTGCAAGAGAGCTTAGGTGCTGTAGGCTTGGCGTGGCACTTACTTATACGTGGTACAAGTAAGTTGTGCGTGGTACTGTAGGTGCTTGGCGTGGTACTTACTTTATTTTAGGCGTCGCACAGTGGGGCAATGTGCCCTAATAGCTGGCATTAAATGAAAAAAATAAATACATGTTTTTTATGAAATTTTGTATTATTTAGATAGTACATACACTTGAGCATAACATGACACTACTGATTTTGCCCCCACCCCGCTGCAACTCTTCTGACGCTCTTTTGTTGCAGCGAATTGTCAATAGTGACATATTACGAATGATATTTTTACATGACTCGAGTCTGTATTTTATTTAGTGAAAGACAGTTAATTTATCAAAAGTTAGTGATGGAGACTTCAACGTCAGGTATGTAGTGATCTTTTATGAAATATAAACTAGGTATAAGCTTTTACATCGCGTGTGTTACAATTAATTGTTACAAATGCTTTGATTTTACGAACTTCGCGGAAATAGAGACACATTTAGTTAGGTTCCTAGTCTTGCCCAACATTAATTATAAGAACTTATGAAGCTTATTTATTGCTCGTTACAGAACTAATTTTATTTTTTGCTCATATTTGCTCTTTTTTTTAATTAGGTAAATACCAATTTTTCGTTTGTATTCCTGATAGTGAATTATGTGTTACAGGAATGAGTTCTGATAGCACATCTTTCACAAGAAAAGAGCTTGTTAGTATAATGAGAAACTGTGACAGTAAAGGAACTGAAAACAATTCAATTTTTTGAACGAAGAGGTCATAAAAGGAGCACAATGTCAAAAAAGAAAATATATGGAAATTCGAAAAACATTATCACGTTTTAAGGCAGAATGTAAGTCACGTTGGTCAAAGGCGTGTAGAATAGAGGATCTATTTCAAAATAATAATAAGGAATGACTAGATGCACCGATTTTGTTTCTTCAAAAAAATGAAAATAAACGCGGTCGCCCAGAGGTGAACTTCGAGTGTAGTTCCGAACGAACAAAACGATTAAAAACTAAGGAATTAAGAGATACTACCCCAGTGTGTGTACTAACATATGGCCGCACAAATGAGTTTGAGATCAGAAGGACACAGAGAAGCTTCGAAAATAATTCAGGAAATAACATGTACGACTCCAAAACGAGCTACTAAATATAGACATGCCTACAAAAAGTCCTTGGAATCACAATCACAATGCATGTCGGGTGAAAACGCCCTTGCTGTCTTGATTGCTGGAAAACTATCTAGACACCAGTATGAAGTAGTAAGGGCTAGTGCTCAGGATAGATTTCCTTCATATAAGAGCGTTCAAGCATCAAAAAAGCTCTGCTATCCAGTCAACATCACTATCACAGAGACTGCAGCTAGCGTTCCTTTACAGGACCTACTCAATCACACCGTTCACCGTTTATTGCAAACTATAGAGAATGTAATTGAAACACATGTTGGAGATTTAGATAAATTATGCTTGTACACAAAATGGGGGTTCGATGGCTCGTCAGGGCATAGTTCGTATAAACAGGCATTTCATGGTTCTGAGGCAAGTGATTCGGCCGTATTCATAACATGTATAGTTCCTGTTCGTTTGGTATGTGGCGCAAAGATTATTTGGCAAGACCCGAGTCCAGCATCAACAGCTTATATGTAGACCTCTCAAAATTGAATTTGCCAAGGAATCTACAGCACTTAGCATTGCAGAGAAAGACAGTGTTGACAATGAAATACGATTAATTGAAAACTCTTCCACATCAGCTCTGAACAGAAATCTGCCAGTAAATCACAAATTAATATTTGCTATGGTAGATGGCAAGGTATGTAATGCCATTACCGAGACAAACTCTACCCAAAAATGTTTTTTATGCGGTGCATCATCAAAACTTTTTAATAAAATAGACGAGATGATCAGCAGGAGCATAAAGCCTGAAAATTTGGAATACGGCTTATCTGTATTACATGGGTGGATTCGTATGTTTGAGTGCCTTCTACATCTGGCATATAAATTACCAATTAAAAAATGGCAGGCTCGAGGAAGCGATAAAGAAATAGTTGCTAAAAACAAAGCTCGCATTAAAAGAGAGTTTAAGGAAAAATGTGGATTGATCATTGATATGCCCAAACCAGGCTTCGGTAATACGAATGATGGTAACACCGCAAGGTTTTTCAAGAACGCAGAATTAACAGCGGAAATAACAAGACTTGACGTGGAATTGATAAAAAAATCCATGCAGTAATGATAGTGATTGCTAGTGGTTACGATATAGACCTAGAAAAATTTCGCCTGTTTACTTATGACATTGCCAGGTACTTCGTTGAAAAGTATCCCTGGTACAATATGCCACCTACCATGCACAAATATTTAATTCACGGTCCTGAAATAATTTCCACGGCATTACTTCCTACCGGTCAATTGAATGAAGAAGCGCAAGAGGCTCGTAATAAAGACTTCAAAAGATATCGGGAACATAATTCACGAAAGTGCAGTCGCTCAAACACGAACGAAGACATATTCCACTTCTTCCTCATCAGTAGTGATCCAGTAATTACGAGCATGCGTAAAATGAAACGGAAAAAAATGCAACACATTCCAGATGAAGTAAGAAATCTGTTAAGAGCTCCAAATGTACAAATTGTTACTGATGTTGATCCTGATAATGAGGATATAGACCAAGTGGACTCTTCTAACGATTCTGATGCTTCATCTGCAGCATTTCAGATATTAATATATTCAGTAAAAAATGTACAATGTTCTACACGAAATTATTTACCATATTTCATTATTTGACTGCCGATTTCCCTGAGAATGGCCTCAAATTTGAAAGAGAAAATCCTGTATATCTTATATTTTGGATTCTGGAGACGATTTTAAGTATTTTTTGTGACAATTTGATTTTTAGGGCTGTTTTTCTTTTTGCATGCAGCACAGGACTAGCTAGGACAGTCGATTCAATCAAATGGACCATGATAAGGGAAATATGTAAAAGTGATATGTTTCGTTTTTGAAATTGGTTTACGACCTACCTACAATGAATCAAAATTTCCGAAATCTCAAATTTGTAGTCAACTTTTTCCAGTGGCAACATATTGTCAGAAATATAACTAAATATAAAAATAAACATATTTTGGCAACAAATTAGAAAACACACTGTATAGTAAATTAATGCATTATAATTATAAAATTTTATAAAGTCAAATAAGTTCAATGTTAATAATGAATAAATTCCTGATGCTATAAAGGATGTAAGGTGTCTTATATCATTTGTTGGCATTGGCTAGTGGGTACAGTTATTTGCTGAGTCAAGATATTTCGAATGGAAATTTAAAGGAAGTAGAAAACATTGAACTATTGGAATAGTGAATCTGCTAGACTTGCTTTTATCCCCGGTTATGTCAGAATGGGGGAATGTGTAGCAAGCTGGGAAGAAGTGAGTTAGTGGAGTTTTGTTAGACAGACAAGTGACATATCTCCTGAAGCCATGGGGGTAGAGTTAGCGAGAGGGATAATGTAAGTAGTATAAATTTGTTAAATAGTGTTAATTAGTAAATAGGTGTTCCACAAAGGTGTACAAATAAATAAGTTAATTGTAGTGAGAGAATGTGGTCTTATTAAAACTAAACCCTAGCCCAAAAAGTTACGAGAAACGTAACAATATTAAATACCATATTTCACGACAAATTTATGCAATCATACATATAATCGTATCGGGTATCCAAAAATGTTAGAATATGTTCTGGGCATTAAAAGTGTTCAATTTAAAATTTCAAAGTTGGCGTCGTTTCCGGGGAAACCGGAAGTGATGGAAAAGTATAAAACAATGAAAAATTGGCCGTTTTTGGTACATATCACCGCTGCCAAGTTTAATACATATCGTGAAAACTTTGGAAATTATGTCTTGTCTAATGATTATGTAGACACCTGGTATATGTATGTATAAATATAGTGCATAATAGTATACATGACTTTTAATTATCAGAAACAACTTATATTTAGTGTCACAGCCTATTTCATATTCGAAATAAATAATAAAATATTTATTGCCAACTTTTGAGGTCCCTTGCCCACTGTGCATCGCATCGTCATGAAGACAAGTAATACTTACTTTATTTTATAAGTTGATTCAGAAAACCAGTACTGTAAATAATCCTATAGCTGCACTAAAAGACTTTAGTGTCATCAGATGATGTGTCATATAATTGATAGTTTACGTTCAAGAATCTTTACATAAAAACATAAAAGAAAAGAAAAATCAATTATTAATGAAATAAATATTTATATTATACAAAATATTTATTATTTCTGCATATATACAATATTTCTCACTATTTAATATAAGACATCATGATGCTGTTACTACATTCACGTATAAATGTTACCTTCACGTATAAATGTCACTTAAGTCACAATGTACAAAGAGTAAGGATCAATTATTAGTAATTTGTTCAGTAATCTGATATAGTATTTTTTAGATACTTAACAACTTTCGAACTGAAAAATTACATGACATTTGTGAGATACCTAACGACGGTTCGATGGTTACAAAAAACATAGAAGTTTAAAATATAACATCGAAATTACAACATCGATGTTCACTGGAAAACATAGACATTTCCAAAAAAAAAACATGTTAGGTGCCCATTCCTATTTGGAAATACGTTGAATGCAGCCAATGCTCAAGGCTAAAACTGCAGTGATGATATCTAATAAGGTCGAAACTGGTCTAAAGATGGTTATTACGTGATGTTCTAGAATGCTCAATTCAATTTAAGAACCTTGGACTGTGAACGTTAAAATCGTCTATGCTAGTGGTTGTTAGTAAAAATATCGAGAAGCACGTGGTTTGATGCTTATGCACTAAATGAAGTGGTTTTGCCTTTAGAGGAAAGGACTATTTTTTAGAATCGGCGTAGAGTCCAACCTAACGTTGATAGTCTAAGATCCGAATTAAGGACAACCTTCAGCCATCCTTTAATGGATGAAAAGTATTTGATATTAATTTTAATATGTTATAAAATATATCGCGAGTGGGTTGACTAACAAATTTCTGCCAAGACTATGATTAATTAAAAATTTTTAAAAAATCATGACAAATATACAAATATATAAACAAATGAGTGCGAAAAATAAAAAATAATTACGTTATTCTGCTACTATTACTACTTAGAACATAATCATTTTGTTAGGCCAGTCAATGTATTAGAACACAATCATTTTATTAAACCATTATTGTTATTTTTGGAGTCGGTGCCATCAAGGTTTACAAACGTATGAGGAAGGCTGGCACTATAGGTATAGTTGGTATAGTGTATAGTAGACATAGTGAAGGTGTAAAGATGCTAAACCTAAATAAACTCGATATCTAAAGTGAGAAAGTGTGCATGGCATAGACATTAGTATAGAAAATAGAACTTTATTCTAAAAATGAATCAAGAGAGCAAGGGTGGAAAGCAAGGAAGAAAAATACGAATTCAAAGAAAAATAAGAAACGGAAAGCATATAGAAATTTGGAAGTAGTTTTCAGAGAAAAATTGAGAGGAAAAATGCAATGGCCAGGAGAGAAAATAAGAAACGGAGAGTGGAGATATAAATTTGGAAGCAGTTTACAGATATAAATAAGGGGAGAATGATATTAAAGGAGTTATTGAGTTACATGGAAGCCATATGGATAGGGCATTCTGAAATTTAATCAAAATTAGACGGACAAAAGTAATGTGTGAAAATAAAAGCGTTAAGAAGCAACATTAGACAAAGTTAAGGTATATACTACATATATCTTAAATATCTATACTAAATAACAAGCAGGAATGTAAACTGTAGGTATAGTAGTTATCGTGTATAGTAGACATAGTGAAGGTGTGAAGATGCTAAACATAATAAACTCTGCTAAAAATGAACTCGATAACTAAAGTGAGAAAGTGTGCATGGCATAGACTGTATTCTAAAAATGAATCAAGAAATAAGGAAAACAAAAAGGGTGGAAACCAAGGAAGAAAAATAATAATTGAAAGAAAAATAGGAAACGGATAGAAGATAGAAATTTTGAAGGAGTTTGCAGAGAATAATTGAGAGGAAAAAAGCAAAGATCAGGAGAGAAAATAAGAAACGGAGACTGGAGATATAAATTTGGAAGGAGTTTGCAGAGAGAAATAAGGTGAGAATAGTATTAAAGGAGTTATTGAGTTGCATGGAAGCCATATGGATGAGGCATGTTGAAATTTCATCAAAATTAGACGGACAGGAGCAAAGTGTGAAAATAAAGAAGCAACATCAGACAAAGTTAAGATACCTTATCATATCATTCGACTATAAGTCATGACTGTAAAATGAGATAACAAAACTTTTGAACGGTTTTTCTAAATTTATCAATTACTAACCTTAATAAAAGAATCTGTAGCATAGATTTCTGTATCACTCCCTCTTTGAATGCTTCAGAACTCTATTGTATATGTAATTCAATATTCTCCAGCATATAGTTGGAAAAAGTAGTTGTTTTTCAATAGGTTCAACAAGATTTTATGCATTTTAAAGTTTAACATCTTCTGGATAACTGTATGAAAGGTTAGTAGAATATAAATTTAATGTTCAATACAGGGCGTTCCATTAAAACTATCCAAGTAATTTGAGTCTGAAGATCACTTTTCGTAGTACTTCCGGTTCAGCCGGAAATAAGAATATTATGACTTTATCAAATTTTACTCACCAAAAAACTTCAATAGCCATAACAGATTTGTTCCTGCATTCATTTGTTTTATGTGAAAATGAAATAATTTGTGATTGATATAACATATTCAGCCGCCATTTTCTCGAAAACTGTCAAAGATAGATAAAGGGTATGCTACATGTTTTGGACCTAGAATTTGCTGTGCAATCTAAATTTCGAATAACATACTGGGTATTCTATTAAAAATAACAAAGTTTATACTGTTTCCGGTTAAACCGGAAATGAAAGTTAGGTCTTGAAGCAATCAAACTGTGCACCTTAGTCAACCATACAACTTCCCATAATTTGAAATTGATATCTTGTTTTACAAGGAAGTAGTAGGCTGGCTAGTAATATCGTAGACACCCGGTATATATATATATATATATATATATATATATATATATATATATATATATATATATATATATATATATATATATATATATATATATATATATATATATATATATATATATATATATATATCTTTCTTTGTGTTGTGGGTTGCATGGTTTATCACAGCTTATCCTACTCTTGAGATAATTAAATAGGGATATTGATTAACTGAACATAGCCGGAGCATAAGAGGTGTAAAAAGGTATATATAAAATTTTAAATTAATGAAATTAAACTTACCCAGTACAAAAATAACATTATAAAATATATATTTTTATTTTTGAAATTGATGCATAAATGACGGCGTTCTAAGGTGACGACCATACAAAAAAAAAATTGTCTAACTGATAACCTTCTCCTTTTTGAAGTCGTTTAAAAATTAATATAAAATAAATTTCATCCATTAAACGGATGAGTGAATATTGTCCTTAATTCGTATCTTTCATGCTATGATTGCAGCCAATAATGTTTCCTTCCGAAAATTCTAATAAAAATATTCTTTCCGTCCGACTACACTATCTCTTAGAAAGACCACAAAGTTAGCCATGCTGGCAATTTTTTTACTGCAGAAATCCCAAGAAAGAGAAACGTAAAAAATAAGATGGCCAGATCGTGTAAGCGAGTTTCATTCCAAAGCTGGAAATTTTTTTAAATGGAATGTTGCACGCAATAACTCGGTATCGGGAGAGTTATAGTCAATCGGACCCGAAATTTGCCGACGTGGCTTAATTTGGCGCCCTTCGTGTGGTTGGAGTGATTTGAAAAATCCGCTCATTGCGATAGCACTACAGGACATATATGGTTCCGTCTTTGGTGAACTATGCCATGCCTTCTTTTCCTTGAGCGAAAACTTTTGATCTCTCTTCTATAAAACTATCGTCAATATCACTACTGCACTAACGTCACATTCTAGGAGTCACTCTTGCTTTGAACGGCACAGGCCCGGGTGTAACCCCGTCCCTCCACTCAAATTTCACGGGGTGTTCCGGCACAACTGAAAACGTAAACCTCTGCAGAAGAAACGCTACAAACAAAAACACGTTGGCCCTGGCCAAGGTTTCCCCTAAACATCGATGTTTCCCGAAACCGAAGGGTATGAAGCCATCGCCCATAGTAGTCACTTTGCCATCTTTCATGTGCCTCTCCGGTTTGAATTTTTCTGGTTCCTCATAGCTACAGTTTGAACTTAACATGCTGTCGCCCAAATTAGCAATTACCAAGACATCCTAAAAACACTTGGCATTGTTATCGTTGCCGCTTGGTTATATGATCTGTAATTACCTTGGGTATGAAGTAACCATCTAAGTATGTATCTCGGAGGGCTCTATGGGGGACTGTAAACGCGCGCCCTCCAAACATTCGCAAAGCCTCCAGAACGATGGATTCTACGTAT
>CAXKVY010002505.1:0-22500 GCA_964058915.1 Tetropium fuscum
GAACGGACTAGGCACATATATTTTACCACTTTCTACACTAATTGTCAGCAATGATATACATTTAGTCCCAAGAGTATGGGAGCTTCTAATGATTATATGGCTTACGTATTTGTATGAAGTATGAATATATATGATGGTACTATAAGTACCACCTTCCTGAGACGATTAAAATATTTTTATTACATAGTGGCTATGGAAAGTAAAAGAAGTGATAACTATAATATTAATAGTAACAACCGAATATAACAAACTGAATTGCATAACCTAACACACGGTTGAGTTTTAAATATTGAAGGAAATATAAATTTTAACATTGAAAATGTTAATGTTCGCGTATGGGACCAGAGTGCTTGATATACGCATTATTCAACGTTCGAGTGGTAGGATGTAGGATTATCTACTCAACTGTATCATACAGCTGCAGTATTGAAGCGTGGTGGGGTATAGTGTTGGTAGAGAGTGTTCAGTCGTGGTATACCTATGGTTCAGTGACTGTAATACCATATAGATCTGTGACTGTAATACCATACTGACTTTGCAGAGAGTTGCTCGATATTATTATGTTTACTTATTTAAATTTAAAAATGTTCCTTGACTTTGATGTTTGTTTAATTAAACTGGACCGTTATTTATTTTTAAATTTTGCTGGAATATAATAAAAGGATGGTGGAGGAAAACTATATTCGATACTCCGTTTTTATGAATGGAGGATAGAAATGCATATTAATAGAAAACGGCAAAATTAACGTTACTCTTTATTAAGGAACAAAAATAAAACGGAAAAGTATCAACTCTAAATTAATCGTTTGTGACTTTGGAAATTACGCCTCAAGAGAGCAAATCATCTCGTCAAAAGAGCAAATTATATTTTCATTTCATTTTAAATGTCAAATCATCTATTTCCGGTTTTTCGTATTATTTACATAATATGAAGCGACCAAAATAATTCTAGGGCCACAGTGTTCGTCTGAAAAAATTTAATATATGCGATTGAGATCATGGTGCCATGTCGTAATTTTCCTCAAAATGTGATTTTTTTCTATTTCCAGTATTTGCTATATCACGTGTAATGTCTAGCAATGGAAATAATTTCGGACGCAACTGTATTCATTTGCGACAAATTTGGAGTATTTGACCTACGCGTGTCATGGCGTTACTTTCCTTAAAATATGAATATTTGTTTATTTCTGGTTTTCGCTTTATCCAATGGACAAAAATATTTTAAGACGCCACTGTATTCGTTTGCGACAAATTTGAAATATGCCGGTGAACTACGTATATCATGGCGTAATTTTTGTTACAATATGAACATTTTTCTGTAATAATATCGGACGCCACGGTATTTTTCTGCGCCAAATTTGAAGTATCTCATGGACCTAAGAGTATCATGACTTTATTTTCCTTAAAATATGAACTTTTTTCTATTTCCGGTTTTTGCTATATCACACGTGATGTCTAGCGATGGAAATAATTTCGAACGCCACTGTATTCGTTTGCAACAAATTTGGAAAGAGCTATTGACCTGCGGGAGTCACGGTATTATTTTCCTTAATATGAACTTTTTTCTATTTCCGGTATTTGCTGTATCACATGTAATGTCTAAAGACGGAAACCATTTCGGACGCCACTGTATTCCTCTGGGACTGTATTCCTACCATTGAACTAACACTATTTCCGGTTTTTACCTTATAACACGTAGTGCCTAGGGACAAAAATATTGCGGCGTCTGAAATTATTTTCGTCATTGGATATTATAGTTGTACAAGTTCTTCCACCTTCATTGAGGATCTTCAGAGTGATGTACGATTTGTTTAATTGACACTTACAGTGATATTTTATGACATTTTAGTTTTTGACGGAACTGATATTCATAGAAAACACAAACCTTTCTACTGTGTTGAAGTATTAATATTTTAAATTCAAGTATAAATGATAAACAAAACATATCGTACATCACTCTGAAGATCATCCATGAAAATAAAAGAACTTGTACAACTTCTAAGTGGTTTGTTTCCGTATATATGTCAAGATGTGCAACTGGTAAGTATATGTCTTCCATACTGGTAAGTATGTCTTCCTTATTATTCATCTATTTGCTTAGTTCTATATGTAATGAATTGCTACAAACCCAAGATTTCTTTTCGCAAAACAATATATATATATATATATATATATATATATATATATATATATATATATATATATATATATATATATATATATATATATATATATATATATATATATATATATATATATATATATATATATATCGTCTATTGGATGCAGAACTAGTTTATGTCACAAAAAGTAAATTTTACAGGAGAGCATTTTTTTTTATTCTCTCGAACAGTTGTAACTGTTCATAATTAAATTTAAAGTTTTACTTATGTCGATTTGATGTAAAATTCAATGTTTGTAGTTTTAACGAATTAAGTTGTAAATTACAAAAAAATGTGGACATAGAATACTTGTTTCGGAACTATACAATTCTATGTCCACTTAGGCTTGGACGTGGTAAATTTTTTTGCGACTTAGGCTAGTTCTGTTTACATCAGTGTCGTTTGCAATAATTCAAAACAGATAAAAATAAACTATTTCGAACCTTTTTATTTTAACCTTTTTATTTCAAAGTAAAGGTACAATAGGTATACCTATAACTAACTTACAGAAATAACTAAAATAACTTCTAGGTACCTACAGTAGTTGAAGTGTACGTAGCCACAAATAATATTAGGTTACTTGAACAGTTAAAAAAGAAAGGAAAGTAAGACGTGAGAAATTATTCTCTCCGTAAATAATAAGCAAAAGTAAATCTTTAAAAGAAAAAAAAATATTCTAAAACATGTCACACAGTTGTTCCTAAATAGATTTATTTTCTAATGTAAGAAAGATTAGTCAATAAAGTTCATTCACTGTCCGACTCGTCTCTGCCAGTTCCAGTAGTAGTATAAGGAAGACTCTTAAAGAAATCGTGGTATTGATTATTTATCACCTTCTTTTCGCATAAAAATTGTAGGTGATCATATTTTTTTTTACTTCATGGAAGTTTATTTTTGTAGCAATGCTTCAATTGTACTGTACCAATATCAACATCAATTGTTCTTCTTCCTTTTTGTACCAAGTTTATTTTTCTGAATAATGCACTCGTGTCATAATTATAACAAAATGAGACAATATTAGGAAATTTATGACTCGTCTCTATGATTCGTATTTTACTTAAATAAACTTTTTCATTGTCCTCATCTCGATCCCAGTTTATAGAAATTTTTTGTGTAAGCGCTTTTAAATAAAAAAAATTTTCTTGCCCCATTTCCACAACCTTATATGATTGTTTTCTCTTCGCCGTTCTAACAAGGGTATACCATTGTTCTGGCAAATAGATAGGGACATGTCTAGATGCTTTTTCAATTACGTTATGTACTGAATCAGCTTCAGATTGCGTATGGCCTCTCACTAAAAATGTATGTCGAATGACAATGTTGTATTTCTGTGAAAGATAATTGTACATGGTAAAAAGAAATTTGTTTCTGTTCTGTCCCGCACAGTTGTCTGAGTAAAAAGAGAACTCTGTTACTCCTTGCTGACTATAATGCTCAATAAAACGCATAAGACAGCTACCAATTTCTGAACAACCCCGTTTTCCAAGACATTCGTACCACATATAACAAAAACATTCGGTAGTACCCAAGTTAAACACGGTAAAATTGTACGTCGAAAGTTTCAGCTTGTAGTAAGCTAGTCCAACATTAGATTTTGGCACCGAGAGAATCTGTTCTAGATCAAACACTGCTGTGCATAATTCGGGATGCAGTTTGGCTCTTTGTTTATCAGTGTTTTTAAGTTCTCTTGCTGTATTTTTATTTTTTATATGAGACTGATATTCGTCTTCCATTTCATGTTTCTCTTGTTCGGAGGATTCCTTGTATTTATTGCAAGTGTCACACAGATCTTTTTTTGGTTGGAGAAACGAAATATTAAATTCTGTGCCAAAAATGTGTCTATAGGTACTTTCAGTTGCAGGCTTGGTGATGTTTTGTTCAGCACATAACTCAAGGTAAAGAGAATACATTTTAGATATGTTGAGGGTTGGTGGTAAAAAAAGTTTAGTTGTATTTTTTCTACAATAGTGGCTTTCAACGTACTCAAATGAGTTGATATGATCTCGAACTGTTTGCTTGACTAAGTCATCTAGTTTTGAATTTTTAGAGACTTTTCCTCGTCTGTCCTCTGCAACAATCCCAGTAGTTCCCATTTTTGTGAAAGTTGTCTTTACTACTTGGGCACTTATGCCCAAAGTGTTTAAAAAAAATGTCTTACACGTAAATATTTTGGCTCCCTTAATATGAAAATTATATTTAAATGAAAAAGCTCTGTTTTTTCTTCGTTTTGTTGTATTTCCATCAGTACCTTGAGCCTCTTCTTCACCAGTTTCTTCCTCATTACCATTTTTCTCTCTTAGTCGTGTCCTTGATTTTTCCATTATCTCTACATGTTTTGTTATAAAATCACGCTGCCTGTTAATATCCCCGAGTTGCCAATAGTCATGAAAAATCTGTCTCCTGTCTTCTTCTGAAAATTTGTCACTACATTTTTGTCTACAGTTACTACATGGATTTGTCAGTTGTCGTTTTGGATGAACATTGCCCTTACAGTTCACATATTCTTTTCCAAGGTTTCTATGGTTTTTTATTATATTTCTTTTCCATTTGGTTAAATCACGCTTCCTTCTTCGTGTAGTCGCTTTTGTTGCCATCTGTACGTTCTCGCTGTCTGAGTCTGATGATATGTTATTTTGCACTTCCTTGGTACCTAAATGCATAGCTGGAGATGGAATAAAATCAGGATCGTTACTGTCAGCATCAGAAGCAAAGGGATCTTCTTCAGTTGAATCAGAAATAAACAAGTCTTCGTCAAGAGTTTTACGTAGGTCTGATATACTCTTGCTATTACCAGGAAGTATTTCAGTGTCTTTTTGTTCTTCCGACGAACTGACCTCTTGTCGTTTGTCTGAAAGAATTAAGAAGAATTTATTATTTTGAGTCCTACTTGCTATATAATATAAAAAATGAAAAACTATATCCTAACCATTTCAAGAGTTTCACGAGGATCTGCTGCTATGGTTTTGTTAGTACCAGATGTAGACGCACCTAATAAATCTAATTTTTCTTCTAAATTGATGGGATCAGAAACTTTATCAGTGGCAATATTTTTGCTTGCAAATTTATCCATGTTTCTGTTGCCATAATTATCTAACAGTTGATTTCTCAAAGTGGCAACTGAATAGGCACTGTTACTTTTAAGACCATAAGTCGAAGTCTCCCATGGTATTAAATAAGGTGGTGGTTGCAATGTAAGTGTATTATTCATTAATCGTAATTTGGTGTCTTCTTCGAGCAAACTCACATTAGGTTGCTTGTCTGAAATAATTAATAATAATAAATTTAACTGTCATAATATAATAAATAAGTGTATATAATTTTTCTTTTTGTTAATTTAATTTATTAAAACACTATTTTAGATTATAATTGTTGTTACCAAACACGTGCTTCGGCTTCTAAAATATTGTTTTAACAAATTAAATCAACAAAGAAGTCGATACCGATATACAAATTTATTTTGGAAAACGACCAAAAAAAGTAAGAATATAATAAATAAACATGTTTTTGTATCTTACCTGTTTCCGGAATCAGTTTATTTTTAGTCCGAGCTATTTCTACCATTTTATAAGTTCTAGAATTCATCTTATTGGTGACTTTATAAAAAATAAAGCGATTATTTTTGGAGCAGGTTACAAGAAATTTGCATATAATTCAAGTCAGAACTAGCCTATGTCCAAATAAATTTATTCCAAGTCCGATGTTATTAAATCAGAACTATCTTATGTCCACACTGTATTTCCACTTGACATACGCACGCTACGAAGGCTACTTCTGCACTGAAATAATATACCCTTCCTGAGTTAGGCTAGTCGGTTCGCGGCGCTGTAGTGGGGATAGCTTAACATTGGACATAAACTAGTTCTGCAGTCAGATTCGGCGTTCTTAGATGTGTAAGACGGCATTTTAACTCAAAAAATGACAAAAGTGGACTTAGGCTAGTTCTGCATCCAATAGACGATATATTCTAATGAGGTTTATCGTGGGATGGCAGCAATGAAACAACTGATTATAAAATCTTAACGCTTCCATCCCTTTTGGGCCTTTTTGAAACCATGATTTAATTTTGATATATATTTAACAGTAAAAAATTACAGTTTTAATTAATTTATAAGATTACTGGACTGTTCGATTAGTGTCATAGTGAAGAACAGTCAAGAAACCCTACGAACTATATTCTTTTTTTATATTTTATTATTATTCATAATTTTAGGTATGTTAATGTTATGCAGATGTATGATGTATATTTATAGTAAGTAGGTATGTATGTAGGTATATAAGTTTATATACAGAGATAATGTTTTGCGTTAATTTTTTTAATATTTTCATATAAAAAAATCATTTTTCTGTTAATGTGTGAGTTTGGATAAGCCCGGACAGTCGAGGAATTTGCTGGCATATGGGAGGAAAGCTATATGGCGAATATTATAGACATTTGCTGCAAAATATTATTAACAGGATTAACAGGATTATTAACTGGATATTAACAGTAAAATGGCCCAATTCACAACTGCAAATTAGTGCGGGACTAGTTCTTGACTAGACAACAAAATACCTTTCATATTCTTAATCGCAAGTGCTATCAGAAAAAAAATTATATAGGGCGTCATTTAAAAATCACATTGCTCATTTTTTATTTCTTTGCCTTAATCAGCGTTATAAGTAATTAGATATTTTAAATGATCTTTAATAATAATACTTAGCAAGTTTGCACTGCAATACTTAGCAGCCTGTATAGTACCCTATTACACAATCTTCTAATAAATGAATGTTTAACTCTAATAAATATACTGCTTTATTAGTTAAATAAATTATAACACAATCCTACACTTAAGGATATGCATTATACTGGATTAAATATAATCCGACGAAGAATATTAGCAAAACCGTGTAATAGATTTCTCAAATTTTCATGGTCCCAATTTAAATTAATAAGTCGAAAGCGACTCATAGGATGACATAAAATATATTCGTCTACAATAAAGAATGGCCTCACTCGACTATTACAGAAACTACACATGCTTAAAAAGTCAAAGATAATGGTAATTTTATTCAAATTTTTCCTAAAACACACCTCAGCCACAATATAATCTCCATACAATGCGATATATACTTCGGTAAATATACAATATGACACTTACACGTTTTGACAAATGTGTTTAGCTCAATATTAGGTACACGCAAAGGAACTATTATTAATACGCGGTGTAAAAAACGAACTCGAGCGCGCACCTGCTCAAAAGCACGGCGTAAGTTACCCCAAGTTGAAATTTAACTTGAAATTAATAACCTTTAAGGAGGAGGGCCACTACGTCAAACCTATAATCACGGAACGGTTAACACACTTTTCTGGGCTGCCTTTTTACTATATGACAAATTAATATTAAGTTAACAACTGTGTTATAGCGAGAAGTGGTTTAGCGTCATGACACCTTCATTTTATGAGCGTCATAAAATTGCAATCATATAATTTGCCAATGCCATAAGAAGCATTTACAAAAAGAAATAAAATGTGGGTCAAATATCAACTGAATACCATCCGATATACAATTTTCTTATTATTTTTTGGTTAATTGCTAATTCAATTATTAAGTATATTAATAGATAATAGTAATAATATATTATTCATCAAAAATTGTGCCAAACATGAAATACATAATACAAAAATATAAAGGTAAGTAGAAAATCCACAAAGGAACCTGCACATGGTTTAAACTAAGCGTTGACATACATAAATAAATAATTATGATTATGTATAATTTTAATTTAAAAAAAATTTTAAATTATGTGCTATGATGTTATAATATATTTATGTTCTAATCTATTTTATCTATTATTTGGCCTGAAATATTTTAAAACTAAATATTATTAATATAATATTATTTACTATTACAAATAATAATATACAAGTAAAAGCATTTTTTAAATTTTATTATTATTACCTAATTGCTTTTTATAGCAATCATGAAAATCACCAATACTCGTGGAATCTCTAAAAAATCCACTCTCTATTTTTTTTCAAATTACAAAAGAGTATAATTTTTAGAGACTTCATTATATACCTTTTTGCACGGTCAAACTTTTTTTGTGCACTTACTGTGTTTGTTTCTATGACAGTAGGGTACGCTTACTAAATTTCTTAATAAAGAACAAAACTAATTAGTAATTATTAATTAATGAAAATATTTCTCTAATAAATAATAAGTATATATTATAAGTATACACAAATATATATTATATACGGAAACGAATCATTTAGAAGTCGTACAAGCTCTTTCGCCATTATTGAGGCTCTTTAGAATGATGTACAATTTATTTAATTGACCATTTAAACGTGAATTCGCCATTAACATCTGCTATTCTCATAGTGACTCTTTTATATGACATTAGTTTTGACGGAACTCATTCCTAGAAAACACAAACCTACTCTACTCTTTATATTTGTTCCATTTGAACATATTGGTACATAAAAACATTAGTCATATATATATATATATATATATATATATATATATATATATATATATATATATATATATATATATATATATATATATATATATATATATATATATATATATATATATATATATATATATATATATATAAAGGGTCCGCCAATAGGGACGCTCGATCTTTGACAGCTCATGGCGGCCATGTTGTTTGTGGTAGAGTTGGAAAACGTAGTTGTTATTATTCAGTGTATCTTCACAAATCACCATGAACCAATTCAGCCGCGAGCAACATGTGCAAATCGTTAAAACTTATTACGAAAATCATTCATCGGTTCGAGCAACGTTCCGCGCGCTCCGCCAATTTTACGGTGCAATTGATCGTCCTGCTGAGTCGACTATCCGTCGTTTGATTAACAAATTCGAGGCAATCGGTTCGGTGAACAATCAGCCAACACCGACGCGTCGTCGAAACGTCCGATCTGCCCAGAATGTCGCCGCTGTGCGCGATAGTGTGCGTGAAAATCCGCGACAGTCAATTTCACGTCGCGCACAGGAACTCCGCCTTTCGGAAACATCACTTCGCCGAATCTTGCATCTGGATTTGGGCATGCATCCGTACAAGATCCAGCTGACACAAGAGCTCAAAATAAACGACCATAGACAGCGCCGTATCTTCGCTGATTGGGCTTTAGAGCAGTTGGAAGTCGACCCCGATTTTGGTCGCAAAATCATCTTCAGCGATGAGGCACATTTTTGGTTAAATGGGAATGTCAACAAGCAGAATTGCCGTTATTGGGCCGAGAACAATCCACAGGAGGTCCACCAGGTCGCAATGCACCCAGCAAAGGTAACTGTTTGGTGTGGATTTTGGGCCGGAGGCATCATCGGGCCGTATTTCTTCGAGAACGACGATGGTGTGTCCATCACGGTAAACGGCGAACGATACAGATCCATGATAACGAACTTTTTCTGGCATGAAATCGACAATATGGATGTCGAGGATATGTGGTTTCAGCAGGACGGCGCTACGAGCCACACAGCGCGCGCCACAATGGATCTTCTGCACGAGCGCTTCGGAGGAATGGTTATCTCGCGCGGAGGCGACATCAACTGGCCACCGAGATCGTGCGATTTAACCCCACTAGACTATTTCTTGTGGGGTTTTCTTAAATCACAGGTCTACGCAAACCAACCACAAAACACTGATGCCCTCAAAGTCAACATACGCCACGCCATCGATGAAATACAGCCCGATTTGTGCGCCAGAGTCATTGAAAATTGGACTTCTCGTATGCGCGCCACCCAGCGAAGCCGAGGTGGACATTTGACCAATATTATTTTCCATACATAATGCCTTCGAATACTCTTTCAAACAAAAAATAAATTTCATTTATACCTCTCACACAACTTGCTTTATTTCATTTTAAAGATCGAGCGCGCTTATTGGCGGACCCTTTATATATATATATATATATATATATATATATATATATATATATATATATATATATATATATATATATATATATATATATATATATATATATATATATATATATATATATATATATTAGCTTTGAAATTCTTTGCTATTCATATTTATTTTGTGAAAAGTAATCTTGGGTTTGTAGCATTTCATTACATAGAAATAAGCAAATAGACGAGTAAGAAAGAAAACACACTTACCAGTGCTATGTCTGGACACGCATACGGAAATGAACCACTATACATACAAAAACGAACCACTTAGAAGTTGTACAAGTTCTTTCACCTTTCTTGAGGATCTTCAGAGCAGTATACGATTTATTTCATTGATCATTCATACTTGAATTTAAATTACCAATACACCAACACTTGCAGTGACGTTTTATGACATTAGTTTTTGACGGAACTCATTCTTAGAATACACAAACCTAGTCTACTATTTATATTTGTTCTATTTGAACATATTATATACAAAAGCATTAGGCATACAGTTATCCAGAAGATGTTAAACTTTAAAATGCATAAAATCTTGTTGAACCTATTGAAAAACAACTACTTTTTCCAACTATATGCGGGAAAATATTGAATTATATATACAATAGAGTTCTGAAGCATTCAAAGAGGGAGTGATACAGACTAAGCAAGCAATTTCTGTACGCCACTGACATTATCTGATACATATTTCTAAAATAATGGCCCCTTAGTAACAATTTTGATCTCTTGTAATTTTGCTCTAACTACGACAGTTTTAGAGATATTGGCCGTTGTTTCTCTGACAGTGTAATGTCGTTATTATATTTTTTTTCTCGAATTTTCTTCGACTTATAAACGAACGCTTAGATTTTTTCATGTTTGGGGGATAATGCCTATTAATTAAGGCGCATAAAACAAGCGGTAAGAATGTTCAAAAACTTGCACAGTGGCGGGGTGGAAGGGGTGCTCCACCCCTTTCGTAAACAGAACATCTACGCCAAAGACTATTTAAAAAAAAACTGTTATTTTCATTATCTACATACAGTTTAACAAAAATAATGTCCCTTCTTCTGTTTCGAAATTCCTGTGCGGTTCCTAGTTATTTTGATTTTTAGTGTTTGATGTGGTACTAAATTAAGTAATTTATTTATTAGCAATAATAATTATCGGCTAAATATTTAATTCTTTCAACGAAACCTACCTAAATATGGTGTGTTAAGGATTCTAAAAAGCCGAAATCTCTTATTCTTTATCTTTTTCCAATGTAGTCAAAATAAATATTTGTTATTGTTATATCAAGCCTTACTCAAATACAATACTTTTATATGTTGAAATCTGTTAAATTACAAATGTACTTACAATACAATAGATTATTGTGCAGTTGCCAAAAGTCTTAAAAATTTCCTTTAAGTTTTATTAAACTTGTGCATGTACCAATTTCTGTTTCAATTTTTGTTGTTGTTTGCTAAATAATTTCCATTTAAAACTAGCGTATTTGTAACTGTACGTAATAATTGCAACAAAATATTATACTCCTTGGAAAACAAGTAAGCATTATGTCATATTTTGAAACGACAGTTTGACGTATTACAAGTTTATCTACAAACAATTTTGCTTCATCTTGAATATTTTCACTGTTATTAATTATTATTTTTAAGATTAAAAAGTTATTTTATGTGATTTGCCAGATTTTAATTAGTGTAACATGCCGTTTACATTTACAAATAGCGAACAAGCCGACATTCATTTTATTTATGGGTTCGCAAATGGGAATTCAAGATACGCAGCTAGGGAGTATCGAAGAAGATTTCAAAATAGACGACAACCTCATCATTCCGTTTCTGTGAGTATCCACCGTCGATTTGTTAACCAGGGTTTGAAAAATGTACCCGGGGGGCCGACAGAACAACCGTGGACGAGATAGAGACCGTATATTGCGGGAATTTAATAGGAACCCAACGACAAGTACTCGACGTGCTGCTATTGCTCTTGGTATTTCACAAAGTAAAATTTCCGGGTTTTAAAACGGGATCACAGACGCCCATATCATTTTCAACCTGTTCAAGGTTTATGTCCAGGTGACGCTGAACGAAGACTTACTTATTGTAGGTGGGTTCTTAACTCCATTCAAAATAATAGGGATTTCTTATCCAATATACTGTGGACTGATGAATCTTGTTTTACTCGTCGTGGTATAGTAAATTTTCACAATCTGCATGTATGGGCACATGAAAACCCACATGCCATTCGACCACGAAGTTTTCAACATGAATTTAGTACAAATGTCTGGATTGGAATTTACGGCAACCACGTGTTTGGACCTTATTTCTTGCCACAACGTGTAAATTCAGAAAATTTCCTACAATTTTTAGAAGAACACCATGGTAATATATGGGAAGTCATTCCTTTGACTTTAAGAAGACAGTCTTGGATTCAACTTGATGGGTGCCCGGCCCATTATGGCAGAAATGTAAGAAATTGGCTAAACAATAACTATCCAGGGAGGTGGATAGGTCGTGGAGGTCCAGTGGCGTGGCCTCCCAGATCCCCCGATTTAACACCACTTGACTTTTTTGTGTGGGGATTCATTAAGGAAATAGTGTATACCCTCCGGTTAATACACTTGAGGAACTTCAAAATCGCATTAGAGATGCTTGCAATGAAATAAGGGTGCATCATTTAGTTAACTTAAGACGTTCTATGATACGTCGCAGTGAAATGTGTATTGAGAAGAACGGTTTACATTTTGAACAAAGTATCTAATTTTATGTATGTAGGTACTAGTGTTATTGTTATTAATTCTTGTAATTGTTATTTATAAATCATTATTGCTAACAATTGTTATTTATTCCACAATTATTATTGTTAATTAAATATTGCTATAAATTCAAAAATGTTTATATCTCCATAAACATTAACATCAATGCTCATCTAATGTTTTTTTTTGTAATTATAATTACTTGGAAAGAGATAAAGAGATTTCGGCTTTTTAGAATCCTTAACAAACCATATTTAGGTAGGTTTCGTTGAAAGAATTAAATATTTAGCCGATAATTATTATTGCTAATAAATAAATTACTTAATTTAGTACCACATCAAACACTCAAAATCAAAATAACTAGGAAACGCACAGGAATTTCGAAACAGAAGAAGGGACATTATTTTTGTTAAACTGTATGTAGATAATGAAAATAACAGTTTTTTTAAATAGTCTTTGGCGTAGAAGTTCTGTTTACGAAAGGGGTGGAGCACCCCTTCCACCACGCCACTGTGCAAGTTTTTGAACATCCTTACCGCTTGTTTTATGCGCCTTAATTAATAGGCATTATCCCCCAAACATGAAAAAATCTAAGCGTTCGTTTATAAGTCATAAAGAAAATTCGAGAAAAAAAAATTATAATGACATTACACTGTCAGAGAAACAACGGCCAATATCTCGAAAACTGTCATAGTTAGAGCAAAATTACAAGAGATCAAAATTGTTACTAAGGGGCCGTTATTTTAGAAATATGTATCAGATAATGTCAGTGGCGTACGAAAAAAAGGTTCTATTATGCAGACTAGTCGAAGTACCCGAAAAAAGTAACATCCACCATAGTATTTTCGACAGGAACAATACAACATGTTGATCCTATGCAGGTTAAGATATGTGTAAAATATTTAGTGAATATATCATTCCGTTCAGAAAATATTACACATTAATGTAAAAAAAAATTAAATTTTAACACCCTGTATCTTCCTTGGGAAGCTAGAACGGCCATATCTTTATAGGCACTTTTCTTTTTAAAAACGTGCGTTCTATCCCCTGTTAAAGTTTGTCTACAAAAAACTGACTCACCCTGTATATATATATATACAAACCCAAGATTACTTTTCACAAAATAAATATGAATAGCAAAGAATCTCAAAGCTAATATATATATATATATATATATATATATATATATATATATATATATATATATATATATATATATATATATATATATATATATATATATATATATATATATATTGAAATAGATATGTGAATTTGTGTTTTTATAGAGCCCCATGTTTGGAAGTTTGAGATTTATGAAACATTTGAGATATATGTTTATATGCATGTTTTTTTTATATAGCTTTAATAATTAAATAAATTTAATATAAGGTTTTAATTTTAATTTTTAGTACTATTTTAATTTAATATTTATATGGTTATATATTTACAATATTATACCTGCTTTGTTTGCTCATTACCTAGTTATAGCTTTAGCTGCCTTCACCATCACTATAGTATGCTCTTTTTCACAGAAGGCGGTTCTTTTGGGACAAAACAGCAGAAAATATGCATTCGCAACAAAGACAATATATACAACTTACCCAAATTTAAAATTTTGTATGTATAATCTTTCAATAAATCAATTACCTTCAATTAGAGAATTATATACTATAATATATGTAACCAATTACACATATTTGTGTAATTGAAATTTTTGGTTGTATATTACTTATATTTAAAGATATTGCCTATCGTATCTAAGGCTCAAAGCTTAAGTTTGTGTGTATCTTAGATTCTTATATGTTTACAGAAAGAAATAATTGCAAGAAAACGCTTTGAAACTAAATTACTTGTTAAAGTCGATAATATTGAACCATTTAGATTTTTAATACTTAACCTAAGATTACATATAAGTGCACACATAAATATGTGGGTGTTTATTTAAAAGATTTTATCTGTATTTGGGAATGTTGATAAGTAAACTTTATATACGAGATTTTCATCGATATATAGTTTTTACTATGATTCAAGTACTTTTTATTTAGTTAGCGTTTTCTGATCCGACATATGTTGTAAGGTATACGTTTTTATCATAGCGATGTTATTAATATTATTGTTACATGCTTTTGGAATTTATATATTTCTCTATTTGTCTATTGAAAAAAATTATGGACTATGTTTATGTAAATATACAATATGTAGTATGTGTTCTGTAAACTTGAAAATGGAAAATAAAAAGTAAAATGTTTCCCCTTGATGTTGAGCCCGTCCCGAGACCCCACTCCTCTCCGTTCCGCATAGTAAAAACACAGCTCCCATGGAAGTCCCCTAGCTCCCCTTCTAATCATCCGATTTTGATCTAGTTGGAAATGAAAGTTCGATAGCTAGAATGAAACTTCTGGTCAAAATTCACAGGCATCTATTGACTCTACACATTACTTCAAAAATTTAAAGCAACGATTACATGAAGAAAATAAAATCGTTTATTTTCAACTGCTGGCTAGGGGCAAGTGAATATCTATTTTTATCTTATTAATAAGATATATTTTTTTTACAATCAACGTATGCCAAAGGTTTTTTGTCTATATAAACATTGGCTTTATAGGTATATAGATATATGCTTCTGAAATATTTTATTAGTCTAATAAATAAATTAGCAATAAACTAAACCTTATCACATGTAGAAAAAAAAACTTGTTGTTGCTAACAATTTGTCGGCGACTAAAAGGCTTTTTTAAAGGACGATATAATTTAATAACGATTCAACTAATTGATTAAATCCTGTTCACGTATTTGTGTTTATTGATTTTTTAGTCAAATCGAAACAAATTAATAGCGTATATAAATAATACACATCGCAGGGGCCATAGTGTTACATAAATATACTTGGGTTCAATAGAATGGTTGCTTGTAGCCTTAGTCAGTCGTGGAAAGTCGTTCAAATGTCAACTCATAAATTCCATCTAATTAATGTTTGGGATTTTAAGCGGAATTATTTTTCCACAAGACCATTGAATATTAAAATGTCATGTTGACATGTGTAGATAGTCTCTGTTTTGCATATTGATGGTCTAGATCTTGAGATTATAATCAGCTAGATCTAAAAACATGGCTTAAAAATGTTAATTATTCATACGGGCGAAGTAGTGGCAGCTCATCTAATTAAAATATAATCGCAATAATATATAACAAACCTTAAAATTCATACGGAATTCATAGGTCAGAACTTGTCCTTAAATAAACAGTCCAAATTAAATGATAGTATGTGTACAGCATAGTTTATCTTAGATATACTAGACTGGGCTCCAAAAAAGCATGCACCCAAAATATTTTTTATATTTAGAATGCAATTTTTTGCGAATCTTGTACAGTTTTAATGTTAAGCAAATTTTGACAAGCACCTATGATAGTGATCTTTCAAAAATTTCTATTCTAATAAGTATTCTTCAGTGGGGTTCAGTTTGCTTCTTTCCAGGTTTTTACAAACATTAAATCTTATCCAATCATTTTGGAACATATAGATCATCATAGGAACGCAGGTCAGTTTCTCGATATCGTACCGCGCTTCGTTGCGCAATTGAAAATGAGCAATACTAAATAGCACACAATTATATCAGTTGCAATTAGACTGCATAAGGTAAATATTGTAATTTTAATCCGTGAAAAAATTTGTCAATCGAATTACGGTACGCTTTCATTTGATAGGGCTATGCTCCCAAACTTACTTTCGAACTAAATATTCGTAATGCAGCCGTGTAATTTCTACTGCATTAATGTTAAAGTAGGTAAATAGGCTACTTTGATATGATTATGAACTAAAATAAAAATAAAAAAACGTGACAAAACTTCCAAAAAATTTGTTGATATAGATTTTAAAATAGCTCCTAATTTAGAGTACATGATGATGTCCACATTGTTTTTGATAATCGAATTCACTTTTAGCATTGAATAGTTAGATCAAAGAGAAGAGATTTTTCAGGAAAAAAATGCTAAATGCACGTCGTCGGTGAATATTGTTGCCCCTTTTAAATTTAAACCATTCTAAGAAGAGTTCGTCATATTTAATTTCATATACAGTGCGCGACACTTGATTACTCTCACCTAGTAATTTGGTCTAATTTTTGATTAGTAAGCAAGCTACATATATAGTATTAAATTAAGCATTTTAAACTGACTTCCTTCAGTATAAACACGTTTGACCAACCAATCCCACAAGTTTTCTATGAGATTTAAGTCAGGGGAAATAGCTGGCCATTCTAAAACTGGAACATTATTAGCAGTCAACCACGTTTGGATAAATAGGGCAGTGTGAATAGGCGCATTGTCTTGTTGAAATATCCATCTTTGATTCGGAAATAAAACTTAATACCTGCATTTAAAGCAACTCCATATACTTTTGAACAGTATGCCGACCTTCTGGAAACTGTATTCCAACTCTCCCTTGACTTGAAATCGCCCAAATCATTACCGATCCTTCCCGGATATGACGGCGTGCCAAAACTTTTTCTTCCATTCTAATGTCATGAAAGTAATATCGGAAGCTATAAGGGCCATCTATGTTAAACTTTTTTTCATCGCTGAAAACGACTCTCTTCCACTCCTCTGCCCAGTTAAGATGGTTACGTGAAAATTCTAAACGTGCTTGCATATGACGTACAAGAAGTAAAGGTTTGTTGCGTAGTTTTCTTCTTGTTAAGTTGGGACTAATTCTCATGTTGAAAAGCTTGAATGCGTCCTCTTTCTTCTAAAGATAAAGTTCTGCCATGTCCCATATTGATATCAAACGCTTTTACCATGTGCAAATTATTATCAATTACTGTCAAGACCCTGACAAGTGACATGCTTTTGTTTTTTGTACCTAACCTAGCCATCTAGGATCTCAAAAATTTAATGAGAGTAATCAAGTGTCGCATTATAAATTACAATATTTGCTTTAAAAAATTTCCACAAGTGTAGAATTTGAAGGTATTAAACTAAATGTTGAACAAATATTGTTAAAATGTTTAATTTAATGCTATATGTAGCTTAGTAATCAAAATTAGACCAAATTACTGTATATATCTCTAGATTTAGCAGGTAGTACCTAAGCTTGAAACTAGTGTATTTTCTGTTGTTGCTACATCGGGTGGTGTATAGGGCAAATCATTCTCATCATCTTAAAAACTATTTTCGTGGATTTTCACTCTATTGTACTGTTTTGCAATATAAACTAAGTACCTACTACACATTTGAATTAATTGGAATTTTGACAACAGTTTTATTTACTTATATCAGCTGTGTCAAAATTTGTAAATATTTCTGGCGTAAAATGTTTTTTTGAGATCTTGAAATGGTTGCGGATCTCGATACGCTCGAGACTGAAACATGCCATGCGTGGTTTCAAAAACTTTGTCTAGCCCCTTGATATATAAAAACTGTTAAGTAGGTAGGGTAACGTCGGGTATATCGTACCATCTGGTAAATCGTACCACCACGGTTTTTCTAGGAATAAATAGAGAGGAATTAACATGCTTGTGTAACATCTTTAACAGAAACTGAAAGCATTCATTCTAAGTCAATGTTTACCGCGCAATTTTCTGTTTTTCTATCGGCAACTGTAGAACATCAGTACAAGGTTATGTGAATAGTGGTATGGTCGATGCTATTTTACACGTCTGTTCGTCAAGGGATTTTCTTAAATTTGGTAAATGAATCAATGTTTAGCACGTTATGATATTGCGATCTAGTCATTTATTTAGTACTTGTCAATGTGATAGTTAATGTTCAGAAAATGTTCATTTTAGAGCTCGATGTAAGCAGAAAATATAAATAAGTTCTTGTCCGCTAAATCGCACCTATAATGGTTTGGAAATCGTACCGGTACCGATTGGATTTACCGAACTACGCTATGTATTTTCAACTTTTATTTACCTGTTATTATTTTTAATGCTTTTTTATAGAAAAATGGATAAGCAGAAAAAGAAAGAAACGAGAAAATACTGTGGCTGGACTCCACAAAATATGGAGCATGCTATAAACAGAATACAAAAAAAACCAGTGTGGTTTTAACGAATGCTGTAGAAGGTATAGCATTGCAAAACCTACTCTAAGAAGACACTTGCCTATCTTTAAATAAAAAAGCAAATGAAAATATTCAATGTATGGGTCGCTTCACTGTTTTTGATGCCGAAATTGAAAGGGATCTGGCAGATCATATATTAAGATTGGATGATACTTTTTTGGTGACACTATTACCGATGTTCGGCGCCTAGCATTTCAATTAGATGTTCCGAATAATATTCGTTACAATTTTAACATGAACAAGCAAATGGCCGGTAAAGCCTGGTACTATTCATTCATGAAACGACACAATTTTTTATCACTCAGACAGCCCGAGAAAATATCGATGGCCAGAGCCTCAGGATTTAACAAGAAAAATGTCTATGAAACGTCTATAATTCTTTAATATTTTGGAAAGATGCGTCGATGAAAATGGTTTTACAGCCATCACCATATTTAATGTCGATGAAAGAGGTTTTTCGACTGCACAAAAGAAAATTAAAAAAATCGTAGCAAAAAAGGCAAAGCATCAAGTTAGTGTCATATCAAGTGGTGAGAGTGGTATAAACACCACCATCGTTTGCTGTGCTAGTGCTGCAGGTCAGTGCATTCCTCCTATGATTATTTATAAACCGAAACGTTTGGCACCCAAACTTGCAGTAGGTGCACCGCCTGGAGGTATTGTCACTGTATCTGATAGTGGCTACATAAATACGGAACTCTTCGTTAAATGGGTAGAACACTTCATCGGGCATATAAAACCCAGCCCGGAAAAAAGTTGCTGTTTTTACTTGATGGGCAAACAACGTATTCCAAAAATTTGGAAGCGCTGGTTTTGGCTTGAAGACATGGTACCGTGCTTTTACAGCTCCCTGTACATACAACACACCGTTTGCAGCCGTTAGATGTAAGTTTCTGTAAACCTATGGAAGCCTACTTCTCTCAGGCTGTAGAACGATATCTAAGAAGTAACCCTGGTAGCCGTTTCTCAATATAACATGACAGCACTTTGGTCTGATGCTTTTGCAAAAACTGCGACTATAAACACAATCACCAACGGTTTTAAGAAAACTGGAATTTGGCCTCTTGATCGCATAGTATTTTCGGAGTCTGATTTTATTACTGCGAGTTTATAACTCCAGGAAGAATCTCACAGCATTGATGTGCATCGTTTATCGGTTTATGCGCTACCAAACTGTTTCATGCAATGCATGATCTCTTCGAACTGATGATTAAAACTTCACCCGCAGCAATATGTACCTATGAAAAATATTTAGATTTGAAATAAATAGTTTAGTTATTATGTGTGATACGATTTGTATTTTTATGATATACGATCAATAAATTAACTATAAAATGAGTAGCATTTATTTTGAGGTTTCCTAAAATGTTAAATTAAGAATGTGGATATCAGAAATATTCTTATAAATAACATCTGCCCAAGGTCGACTGAAAGGCCTAAACATCTTTAATACTTAAACGTGTCTCGGAGACAAGCTCAGTTTCTTGATTGTTCTTCCCTATGAATCATCTTTTGAAAAAGGCACAAGAACGACCGCAACGTTAAAATTTTGTAACCAATCGTTTTAAAATCTTGCACTTCCTGTGACATTTGTTTGTCGTATGGCTTCATTAATATGGTCTCAAATGCTTTACTTGCTTGGTTTTGCATAGACCTCCTTCTTTAATCACACAGTATTGATGTGCATGAATATCCTAGTCAAGTAACTTCAGAAAATACCAATAACCAAACTGGATATACAGAATTTGACACAAATGAAAGCCGCGAGACAAAACAATGTGAATTAGCAGATGGTAGTCAGTTATTAAAAAAAATAAAGTATCTCTCGATGTTTCTATTGATGAAATATGTCCATTACCAGAACACAAGAATAATGGGAAAAAGTCAATCGGCTGCTATTTTAAGCAGAACTCCCTACAAAGACGGCTTAGAAAGTCAACAAATACAACGACAAAACAAAGCAAGGCAAGCAGAAAGAAATATTTTGCCTATTTCCATTTCTTCACATGCAGCTTGCAGTGCAAAAGCAGTCAATTCGAAATTGACTACACTCGAAAAAAATTAATGAGGGAATTGAATTTAATCCAAATGGTTTTGTTTCATTTGTGAAGAAAATTTAGTGGAAGATATGGTGCAATGCCTCAAACGCAAAAAATGGGTGTACACATCCTGTGTAGGGAAGGGCAAGAAATTTAAAAATATATCTGTGAAAACTCCCATTAAAGCGTTAGCGGTACGTTTAAAAAACCACCGGTACGATTTAGCCAACGAGTTGGCTAAATCATACCATATATTATGTATTCATTTGTCTATGAAATTGTAATTATGTTTATAAGTTAATTAAATATTTGTTCTCATTTGTCTCTTTTTATTTCCTATAAATAATATTTTGTCTAAATACCTAGTGTTTAAAAAACTAAAAATTGGTACGATATACCAGACCTTATCCTACGTGCATTTTATTTTAAAGATCAATTATATTAACTATGATTAATTTTTTTGACACATTTTTCAATAGTTGTCACGATTGCTCTTTTGATTTCCATAGATATAGTAAAATCCAATCCAATCCAATAGGAGTTGTTTCCATCAACTCCTATTCCGTTCTTAAAATTTTATAAAAATTTAAATTTAATATATTATGATAACACCATATTATTATCTTGCAGATCGTACTTTTTATCTAGTAGAAATCCAATAATAAACACTAGCTTCTTCATAATATCTAAATCAGACCGATAAACGATGCTGCTGTATTTATAATTTAGAGGTATAAAGATATTTAACAAATACTCCAAGAGATTTAAACGGTAGATGAAGATAGTAACCCGAGATATTATATATGTCCCTGGAAATGTCTTGTAGAGCTACTAATCTTCTCCCTAAGATGACACATGTCATAATTGATGTATTACAGGACGAGGGTGCGTATATTTCAGACGCACAAAACAGGTCACCTGATATTATTTAATATACCTTTGATTTTAACCTGCACGAAGGCGACGCGCGACGTGAGAATACGTTTAAAAGGACAATACCTGGCTGCGGCTGTTACCCTCATATCGCAGGTATAACTTACGATATTCTCTAATATAACTCCTTCATTATTAAATTTATAATCAAATTTGACCAGCTATGGCAAAAAAAGTCAGAGAATAAACTTTCGTTCCAAGTTACCTTTCGGTTCCAAGTACCCCCGTCTACGATATTAAAAAATAACTTTACCTACTTGACATCATATATGACACATATTATGTGACTACCACTTTATAATGTACGATGGCGTGGAGTGAAGTGAGAGTAGAGCCGCTACCGCATAACTCGCAAGCTTCAAAATTTCCAAACTCGAGGAAGCTCTCACCATAGTACTTATGGTAACTCATAGGTGACGCTTGTTCTTATGTCGTTGCCAGATAACAAACCGATGCATTGCAGTACTGAAAATAAACTGGATTAGAGCATACTTACCTGGCGTAGGGGTTAACTATGATCAACAAGGCGGTTCCCCCAGGTTGAGGCCCTTCCATTGCACCTCGGTTGGGCTGACCTCTGCGATTATCCCTAATGTGGATAACTCGGGCGCGTAATTTTTGGTAGTCGGGACTG
>CAXKVY010002506.1:0-28323 GCA_964058915.1 Tetropium fuscum
ATGTTTTCTTAATAATTGCTTGTACGCCATTCAGTCCGCCACTCATGACAGATGCACCATCATAGCTGTGAGCTATTAATTTGTGTGGATTGTTTTTTAATAAGGGATTTAAAACGTTTAAGATGCATTCAGCAATTGATTTGACATCGTGTCCGTCGAGCACGTACAACCTCCAAAATCTCTCAACAGGTCGCCCTCTACATAAATATCTAAAAACTACAACCAACTGAAATTCGCAAGCTACGTCCGTCGTTTCGTCGGCCATGACCGCAACAAAAGGGGAATTTTCTATTTCTTTCTTAAACTTCCTCATGATAAATTTCTAACATGCAAAGTTCATTTTGGATTGTCTTTGAGGTGCCCTTAAAAACACTCGAGCTTTGAATGTTTTTTTTAAATCTTTATCCAATTCGGCGCTAAAATTTACCAGTTCCTTAAATATGCCCCTATTTGCTGAACCTTCCTTTTCATCGTGACCCCTTAACGCTAATTCAAACGCACCACAAAACCGTATACAGTTAATTATTTGGTTTAAAACATATCTATTCTTATCCACTTCCTCATTATGTTTAATGAGAGCAGTCCGATAAAGCGAGTTTAATTGTGTCTTTATATTTGACTTACCCAGCAAGGAAAAACTGAATACGTTGTTCACGTGAACTTTAGATTTTTCGTGCGTTTTCATTTTGTCCCATATATGAACAAGATCGTCCGTGATGGATCATGTCCTTACTTTTATTTTCTAATTATTTGAGATTTTACAAAAGTTCTTTTCCAAGACAACAAAAATTTACGCCTGGCATCCAAAGATGACTTATTCCAATCAGGATACTTTTGTCTCCATAGAATGAAAGAATTTAGGGCTGCGGTATCAATCGTTTTCTATACTGTGTCTACGCCTACACCGCGGTGAAATTCGAAATTTTGTTTACAAAATTTGTAAACAATTTTTTTATTACATGTGCATTTAATGAGTGAAAACTTAAAAATATTGTATTAAATATACAGAGAACATAAAACCAACGTAACAAGTGAATCCTTAGGCATACAAAAATGAAGGTTTAAATATACTATTACAGTAACATAAGCTCAGACACACCTTCAAAAGGTGCACCTACAATAACAAAAGCCGTGTAATTATGTAAATAAAAGCATGAACCCTGAATATCGCATCGATTTCAGCGACATAGAATGAAATGGCAGATTATGTTCTGGACGTCGCGAAAAATAAATATGATATGAGAATGAGATATTAGATGACTCGATATTCTATTGAGTTATTGGTATACTACGATACTTATTATTGGTATACTGATTATCGCCTATAAGGAGATTAATTATCAAAAATATTTCACAAATTAATGGTAAGTTAATAAACTATAATCGGTATAGTATACCTACTACTTTTGTTTTATTCGAAGTTATAGAGGCAGAGGTTGCCAAATAATTTTGGGAGGATGTCTATGTCTATATAAGGGGTATCAGAGGTGATAGGTGATTGCGTGATTTTTCTTATAAATTGATAGTCCGGTCAAAAAAGACATGCAAGGTTACAAAAATTCGCATAGAGCTAAAAATTGTTACGAATATTCGGAACACCATTATAAATTAAATGTGAAAAGTCCCCATCGATCCCACATCTGCAAAAAAATATATTTAAGGTCAAAGTTGGAAAATATGGGTTTTTGCGTTTTTCAGCCAAACGGTGAGTTTTATCATACAAATAGATCAGACAGTTATTTATAAAAATTATCTTTATACTTTTTCTCCTAAGAGACACCGTTTTCGAGATATAATAATTCAAAAAGTTCAAAAAGTCGTGTTCCTCATAATATGCACCATTGCACACGTTTCCACTCCACCTATGAGATAGTGTACTCGTCCAACAACACCTCTAATACAAGGACAAAGTGCTGCCTCGTGACGTCACCATCCGGAGCCCTACGAGATACTTATGTTATTACGGGCTTTATGTAGTTATTTAGGTAGGTATGTCTGAAATCGTTTTAATGTAGTTTTGGAGATCAATAAAAAGATCAAACTAAACAAAGATATTACGGCATAAATCTATCGAAGTCTATGAAAAACACAGGTAAAGAATAATTTAAATGGTTAACTGTTAACTGTTTCGAAATACAGTCAAGATTAGATGTGTCTAATTGTTAGAGTCCAGATGGTTAATTGTTTTAAGAAAACTGAAAAGCAATTCGTGATTACTTTTAGACACAGGAGCAATATGAACAACTTCTTTACAATTTGAACAAATGCTAGTAATCATAAATGTATACGCAGATGTCGCTAACGAATCGTTATTATTTATTGCAGCTCCTACAACATTACCACATTTATAATCTAAATATGGATCAATGTGAATTTCATCCATTAGTAAACTAACATATTTGTCTTGGTCTTTTAAATATTTAAAGATTTTTTGTGCTTATGTTAAAAAAGTTTTCTTCTCATCAATATGAGGATCAGTTAGAAAACCATTACAGACGCCTTTGATTGTTTCGGGATGGGGCAAAATTATAGGTCCACGATTTCGTAAATATCTATATGCATGAGGACTAATTGTATATAAAATTTAACAAAAAACCATAGTGGTAGTGGAATATCTATAACGTTCTTTTGATAATGTGCGCAATTTAAGTTGATCAGAAATAAATTCAATTCCTTTTGAAACATTTTCGTCCTCTATTTTAAAGTTTTTAAGTACATTGGACATAAATTTCAAAACATGGTTAAGCTTTGTCTTGACATGTCTGTATGTATGTCTGAAAATATATTTCATGTAATGCTGTAAGTTTTTCGTGTTTGCTTTTTCGATACGATATTTTTTTTGACAAGTATTTGGGACAGTTCGGAAATTTACTTGGTAGGTACGCTAGTTTCTTTTAATAGGGGTAAAGCTAAAATAACTGAAACGATCTCACCAGTTTTTGTATCCTGTTGGGAAATTTTGTAAATAAAATCTTCCTTTTCAAAGTGGCACTCACATACTCGGGAATTGTCACTCGGCACAAAACTTTCACGTGGAATTGCAGAGAGCCATTTTCTGCCATACTCTTCGTCTCTGGGAAAACGAAACACCCGAACTTTTCTGCTGGTATCGTAATTTCCTGTACAACCGGGAACGCAACACTTTTGGGGCATTATGATATAATACCGCAACAAATAAACCGTTAAAAAAGATCAAGAATCGATTAGGAACTAGGCAAGCGCGCGTGTAATAACAATATCCCATCTAGACTAGAGGTGTTTTTGTTGGCACTTGGCGGCGCGGCGTCCTATACTAAAACCCACAACAAAACATCGTTAACAGGGTTGCCAAATTACAATTGACACGAGAGTTGTTAGTTGCTTGCTTCTTAATGACTTTTTGCGGCCAATTTGATTTGATAATTGACTAATGAGAAACCTACTTTATTTTGTTTACATTCTAATTTGTTTACATTCTAAATACAGTACAACATATAGGCAGAGAAGCGTCGCACTGGAACACTTTCTGGCATCACCGCTTCGACCGACCTAGACAAGGCTGTTGAATTCGCTTAGAGAGTATATTAGCCTCCATCTGGGTTAAGCCCCCAGAGCGTGACGTCACCATGATATTTAAAGTAAGCACTTTGTCCTTATTAGAGAGGTTATAGACTCGTCGTGTTTTTTTAACATGGTTTCCCCACTAGGACAATTCCACGATCTATTGTGATCCTGAGTACGAGGACTTATTTTAGATGAAGAAGCCAGTACCTTCTTCTTCGTGTTGTCTTTTAGCTGCAGCAATAGAACTCTTTCGAGTGTACGATACTGTACACGAATTGTTACAGATTTCTGGTTTATCAGGTTTTCCGAAAATTAATCAGCTCTTTCAGTACTTGCATCAATTAATGCTACGATCAACAGTTACAATTTCACTTTCAGTTAAAAGTTGACTACAAATAAAACAAAATTGCGACATTTCTTTTAAATATTAATAACAGCAAAAATTAGGTTAGGAAATATTAATAATAAACACGTGTTTTCACTACGAAGGAACGTTCCAGACTAATAGCAGAGCTTACCTAGTTAGTTGAGCTGTGCTGTTAGTATTTCGTTTACTAGCCTACTAGAAAAAAGAGCAGATATACGACCCTTGTCACGCGGACACATTAATAGGAGACATATCTCCCGTGAAAAGTAAAAGTGGATAATTCTGGCATTAAAACATAACATAATTACATATTTTTTAAAATGTCCTTTTTAGGAAGAGTAGAATATAATTCCCTCTACAATAACGGCCCAGGGTGGAGAAAAAATGGCCGATAGTAAATGGCTGGTCCCCAACACGAAGAACCCTACCTTTTGTCCAGTCCGTCTTTTTAAAATTCTAATGGTTAAACGTTCATCTAGAATAACAACTGATAGATTATTCTCAACAGTAAAGCCATCATGGAACAAAGAACAATCAAGTGGATGGTACAAAAACACTCCAGTGGGAAAAAACGAACTTTCGAAATGGACTAAAGAAGCAGCAGAGAGGGCCGGTTTAATACAAAAGAAATAAAAATAACAAACCACTCTATGCGGTCGACAGCAGTCAGTAACCTGTCTAAAGGAGGAGTGGGTGAACAACAATTAATTAATATGACTGGCCACAGTTCAGCCAACTAAATTAAGCCTTATCTGAAAATTGATAATGAGCATTATTCCACCCTTAGAAGTGACGCCTCAGAACCTCCAGTTAAAACAAGAAAACAGAAGATCCTGCAGCCACTCCTCGAGCTTCTCACTGTACAGCTGGATGAGCTGGACCCATAGGCGCCCACAGGCCCACAGGCCGTCACTGCTGTTTCAAAGTGCTGTTTCAAAGGGATTCGTTCTAAGATGGTCTAGGAAGAGGTTGTCTGGCTCCACAGTGCTTATTTTACGACGCCCTCCGTGACTTTTAAAACTTGAGAACTAATAAAGTGGTTCGTAAATTACGGAGTTAATTACTGACATTTGTTTGAGGTTTCAAATAAGTGTCAAAATGAAATATAAAAAGGTCACATTACAATATAAAAAAAAATCGTGCACTTTCAAATGGCCGCCAGCGTACAATAGTATTTTTTTTGTTATTTATTTTTTAATATTTGACTTGTGTACTTGTGTTTGTAAATGGCATTTTATAGAGAAAAATATTTATTTGATTTTATTTGTTGTTAAAAGAGTTTACTGTTATATTTTGTTATTTTTTTATAAAAATAAACGTATGTATAAAACCAAAAGTTACCTACTTTGCCCCCCCTGAGAAGAAATCCTGCGGGCGCCCATGAGCTGGACCCCATGTATTTTAAAGCACAATTATTTTAAAGCACAATCGGCAACTTAGTACAATAGTATTTTTTGTTTGTTATTTATTTTTTAATATTTCACTTGTGTTCTTGTGTTTGTAAATGGCATTTTATAGAGGAAAAATATTTATTTGATTTTATTTGTTGTTAAAAGAGTTTACTGTTATATTCTGTATAAACGTTGTATGTAAAAAACCAAAAGTTACCTAATTTGCCCCCCCCCGTGAGAAAAATCCTGCGGGCGCCCATGCTGGACCCATCAACAACATTAATGATTTACCTACACCCAACGTTATCAATGAGTTAACAAAGATGTCAAACAATACCCCTACTGCAACTGTACCAAAATTACATTTTATATTTTAATTGTACAGTGCCGTTCAATTGAAAGTAAACGTTTTTTTAAATTAATGTGAAACGGGCTTTCAGGTAATCAAAGCTTGATTGTCAATTTTATTTGTCAGTTTACTAATAATTATTCAATATTTTGAAGTTTTCCTCATAATTATTATTATTATTATTATTATGCCGCGCTTAACTGAACCGCAAAATATGAGAGCTGTGATGTTACTGCAGAACGGATGGTTAATGCGAGCAGTTGCAGATACTTTGAATGTGAGTAAAGGTTGCATTTACAAAATTAAGCAAAAATGGAATGGAGAAGGTTGAGTACGTCCATAGAGGGGGCCGTCAGAAATTCAGTACTATGGAGGAAGACGAACTCGTCCTTGACCACCTCCGACAAAATCCTTTTTATACAGCAGTGACTGCCTGCTTCTTAACAAATTTTCCTGCTTCGGTGGAAACCGCAAGACGACGTATCAGAGCATCTGAGCTGAAAAATTTTTCGGCTGCAAACTTTGCCAACCAATTTGTCGGTGTGCCACAGACAGAATTGCCGATATGAAGAGTGCTATATAAATCCTACAGCTCGTAGTGGTCGGTTCTCTATCAACGTGTGGGCATAGATATGTTGCCAAGGAGCAGGTGTTACTTGGAGAATCAGAGAGCGTCTTAATGGTCAAAGCTACGCTCGCATTTTGGAATACGTTATGTTACCTTCCGTTTCCATTTTATACCCCGAGAACTTCACTTTCCAGCAGGAAAATATTTTTATTTCCTCTTTCCTTTTTCCATATTTCAATCAAATTTATATTTCAGGATAATTCCTCTATTCACAAATCACGAGTTGTTACTAAATGGCTGAATACAAACCATATTAACACTGTGCCTTGGCCCTCTAAGTCGCCGGATTTAAATCCTCTAGAAAATGTATGAGCACAAATGGAAAAAGACATGTATAGCAGAAATTTACCACCAGCGAAGGTAGAAGAACTGTGGTTGGCGATTGAAAATGCCTGGGAAAATATTGGCGAGGATTACACCAGGACACTAATATTGTCTATGAGAAATAGGCTTCAAAAAGTTATAAACGCGAATGGTGCTTGGACCAAATATTAATTCATAGTAATTTTCTTAAGTTCTCAGTTAGTTTGTTAATTTAATGGATTTTTTTAAGTCCTTACCATATAGATTTTCCTTAATAAATACTGTATATAAAATGCTGCCACCCTATAACTGACAGATACTTCAACCTAAAATAATTTTGAATGTGATCTGTTTACAAAAGCCTGCTTCACAATGGGAAAATTTCCAAAATTTCCCATAAGAGTCGTTTACTTTCAATTGAACGGCACTGTACCATAAATAATTACGTTTATAGTATTTTGTGATTAAATAAATTACAAGTTTTTCAGTTTTCAAATTAATACCTACATATTTATTATGAATGCATGTATAATAGGTATTTTTTTTGTAAGCTATGTGTATGCCGAATAATCTGTTAGTCATGAAATAGTCTTGTCAAATACCATTCGGGCATCTAATTTTTCCTGTGAAAAAAAACGAAAAAACACGTTGCTAAGTAATATTTTAACAAAATGCATGTAAGCTTCTTGTTAAAATATTACCTAGCAACGTGTATTTTCGATTTTTTTCGGAAAAATTAGATGCCCTTATGATATTACTTACGACTATTTTTATGATAAAACTTGCCGTTTGGCTGAAAAAACGCAGAACCCATATTAAATTTGTTAACTTTGACCTTGCAGATGTGGGATCGATGGGGACTTTTCCCATTTCATTTATAATTATGTTCCCAATATTCGTACCAATTTTTAGCTCATTGAAATCTTTGATGTACATGAAGTTAGGAGGTCAACTTTTCCAACTTGATCTCGCTATGGCATAAACATTTGCCGTTTTTTAGCCTCTTAATTAATCGTGAAAGAAAAAAATTTGCCGCTCTTTAATTTTTTTTACATCGGGTGCCCTGCTAACTTCATATGAAGTTAGCAGGTCACATATATAAAAAATTAATTAAAAAAAATTTAAGTTAGCTTAAAATGTGCCGTTTTTTGCCGTTAATAAATCGTGATAGAAATAAATTTGCCGCTCTTTAATTTTTTTTTATATCAGGTGCCGTGCTAACTTCATATGAAGTTAGCAGGTCACATATATAAAAAATTAATTTAAAAAAATTTAAGTTAGCTTAAAATTGTCCGTTTTTTTGCCGTTAATTAATCGTGAAAGAAATAAATTTGCCGCACTTTAATTTTTTTTTATATCGGGTGCCCTGCTAACTTCATATGAACTTAGCAGGTCACATATATAAAAAATTATTTAAAAAAATAATAAAGTTAGCTTAAAATTTGCCGTTTTTTGCCGCTGACGAATGGTTATAAGGAAAATGTTGTAGGCTTCGTTTTATAAACGGAAAATTTATTTAATCGAATATCGATTTCCGAATATAAACAAATTCCCTAATATTAATAAACCAAGTCGAATGGCAAAATTGCATGCAGAAAACTAGTTAAAAAAATTTCAACCGAAAAACTCGGTTGCCCCGCTGAGAAAGTGATTTTGATGTTTTTTGTCTATTACTATTAATAAACAAATAACGACAAAATCGCACTGTTCACGATTCAAACAAGCCGAACGACAAACGACAAGCAGGGTTGCCCCGCTGAGATTCGGTGATTTTGAAATTTGTTTATTACTATCAATAAACAATTAGAGGCAAAATCGCTCTCTTCACCATTAAATCAACCAAGTCGAACGGCTAAATCTCAGAAATCGAGCCGAAAAAAAATTTTCCAAGCCGAAACTCGGTAGCCCTGCTGAGATTCCGTGAGGTCGAGGTTTTTTGTTTATTACTATCAGTCAATTAACGACAAAATCGCACTCTTCACGATTAAATGAAACAAGGGGAACGGCAAAATCTGAGCTGAAGAACAAGTCGAATAAAAATTTTCCAAGCCGAAAAATCGGCTGCTGAGATTCCGTGATTTCAAGTTTTTTCTTTGTTTATTACTATCAATAAACAATTAACGAGAAAATCACACTCTTCACGATTAAATCAAACAAGATGAACGGCAAAATCTGAGCCTAAAAACGAGCCGAAAAAAAATTTTGCCACCCGAAAACTCGTTTGCCCTGCTGAGATTTCCTGAATTCGAGGTTTTTTGTTTCAGTAAACAATTAACTATCTATCAGTATTGATAGATATCTATAGATATTATCTATCAGTAAACAATTAACGACAAAATCACACTGTTCACGATTAAATCAAACAAGGTGAACGACAAAATCTGAGCCTAAAAACGAGTCGAAAAAAAATTTTGCAAGCCGAAAACTCGGTTGCCATGCTGAGATTCCGTGAGTTCGAGGTTTTTTGTTTATTATTATCAGTCAATTAAAATTCGTTTTTGACTCGTCTTTTGGCTGAGATTTTGCCATTCGGCTTGTTTGATTTAGTCGTCAAGAGTGCGATTTTGTCGTTATTTGTTTATTAATAGTAATAGACAAAAAACAACAAAATCACTTTATCCAGCGGGGCAACCGAGTTTTTCGGTTGAAATTTTTTTTAACTCGTTTTCTGCATGCAATTTTGCCATTCGACTTGGATAATTAATATTAGGGAATTTGATTTATATTCGGAAATCGGTATTCGAATAAATAAATTTTCCGTTTATAAAACGAAGATTACAACATTTTCCTTATAACCATTCGCCAGCGGCAAAAAAACGGCAAATTTTAAGCTAACATAATTTTTTTTAAATTAATTGTTTATATATGTGACCTGCTAACTTCATATGAAGTTAGCAGGGCACCCGATATAAAAGAAATTAAAGGGCTGCATTTTTTTTTCATGATTAATTAACGGCTAAAAAACGACAAATGTTTCTGCCATAGCGAGATTGATTTGCAAAAGTTGACCTGCTAACTTCATGTACATAAATCTTTGTAAACTTACCCTTATTTTTTGGGCTAACTTGACCGGATTAAGATGTTTTCCATGAAGTATACCCAATGTCCATATTGTTTCAGCTTAGTGAAGAATTAGGTTATGTGTTATATTCGGCGCTGGGCTCATTCTACATCCCATCATGTATTATGGTATTTGTATATATAAGGATATATTACGCTGCAAAAGCTCGTGCTCGAAGAGGAATTCGTAAACTACCTCGGCGTCAGGCGCAGGATGCAATAACAAGCTTTTCGGATAACGTGAGGGTTAGTATATATGATTCATTATCCTAATATATTCCAAATATAGGACAGATAGGTAATATAAAATATAGAATATTACACTTTTCCAGTTATAATTAAGAAAATTTAAAATACTATTCAGATAAATATATTTCAGATAGATAGTACAAATCATACTACAGTCGTTCTAATAAGTATAAATAGTTGACTGACCGCGTATAGGAGAAAGCGCAGTTGCCACATGTAATTTCTCAATATTGAATTAAAATATCAAATTCCACAATACTATCTAAAAGTTGAATACATTATTTATGAATCTCATAAAAATTATTGTGCATACAATAATATAGTATAGCCCAAGATGTTAGCCATTTTTACATTTATTTTTGTCTACTTTAATTATGGCAATTCCGTAAACATTTATTTTTATAGTTAAAAGCGGCTACGCCGCGCCGCTCTGTTGTTCGAGTATATCTCTTTTTAACTTATTGGAATCACGCGCCGCGCCGTCTGTGTTTCGATAAAATAGTCGCAAACATCGATGAACGTTCGTTTGGCGTTGCAGTGGCGGGTTTGCGGGATTTTCGCGCGTATTCTGTAATACGTAACGGCCATTCGCGATAGAGTAGTAGTTCATTGGTTGAGATATTCGCGTATATACACTGGCGGACAAAATTAACGCAACACAAAAAATTTTGCCCATCTTTGGAATACATTATTTTTTTGAACCTGTCACGTCGCCTAATTTAAATCATCTTTTTTTTAAATTGTAGGAAATTTTGAAGTGATTTGTTAATCAAAAAATTACATACATACAGGCTGTACCAATGACGATATGTTTTTTCTCAAACATTGAAACACTCTATGGGACATATCAGACACAAATACTGTAAACCATAATTGATTATTGCATAGCCTAATAATGCTTTCTTAACATTTCCTTTTTTTATTCGCTTTGATATCTCAATTTTTAATGAAAATATAGAGATTTTAAAATAATCATGTTTTCAAGTTTTGGCCTCTGGTAAAAAATTTGGTAGAAAATTAAAAGTTTAGAGTAAAAACAATGAAAATTAATAAGTTGTCAAAACGTTAATATACCTACAGAATTTATGTTTTGAATATGGAAGAAGGTAGAAGAAATCTTTACCATGATGATTGTGTTAAAGCAGTGACATTAATAAATGAAGGGTTGAGTATGCGGGTAGTAGCTGATAGACTAGGAGTTTCTGGTTACAGTAGTATATGGTTTACAGTATTTGTGGCTGATATGTCCCATTGAGTGTTTCAATGTTTGAGAAAAAACTATGGTCATTGGTACAGCCTGTATGTATGTATTTTTTTTTATTAAACAACAAATTTAAAAAGTTCAGCGAATTCACTACAAAATTTCCTACAATATAAAAAAATGATCTAAATTAGGCGACGGGTTCAAAAAATAATGTTTTCCAAAGTTGGGCAAAATTTTTGTGTAGGTTTAATTTTGTCCGCCAGTGTATATTTATTTTATTTTTACAAGTTTATTTTTCACGGCCACTTAGCTGTTTTGTACATATTTATTTTTGTTTCTTGTGGATAATATGGCTACTGGCGAACCAGCCACTAAAAAATGGTAACGCGCTGAAAGCACTACTTTATGAGTGGTGTGGAAACTTGCATTCAATATCAGCTGTGGTGTTGAACATTGTGCAGGTCAGGGTTGCCGCTCGTTTAACTACACATACTTATTAGAAAGACTGTAATGTAGGTATTTAATTTTAGAAATTGTCAAATGCAAATGTTCAAATTATTAAATTACAATTTGGAATTCATATTCGTCAATTTGATTCAAGAAAATATCATTTGTAGCTCATATTAATGAAATGTATTTCAGGAAGCGTCGATAATAATTAATTCAGAAAGTCTAATTTTATTTCAGAACACATTTATTATTGTTATAGGCCAGGCGTTAGGTAGAATAACATCGTTTTAAATCGGGAAAAATATTTTACTGCTGGATTCAGTTCACTGCCAGCCTCTTTTAGAGACACTAAAAGAGGCCACCCCCCCCCGGAAAACCCCCCCATCTCTGGGGCAATATCGCCCAAAAATATGTTTTGCCTATTTGTTTAATATTCACTTTGAAAGTTTAAGTAAATGCAATTATTACCAATTTTAAAATTGCAAATTTAATTTCTATTACAAACATTATAAAAATTTAAACTACAAAAAGGTTTAAGTAAATAGTACATTATTTATTATCAATTTTGAAATTATTACAAATTTCTTTTGTAATTTCTCTACTTTAATTTATTTTTGTTTATTTGGTTAACTTACTTTTAATTCTCTCTCAATGCATACAATAAGTAAGTAGTTTAGATATTTTTTTAAGTTGGTAATCTTTTATGAACTTCAGCGTCCAATGCACCAGTTCGCTTTGATGATTTTGAGAAAAATCCAGCGAGACCGCTTAAAGTGGAAAAAAACACCTTGAATTCTTTTATACAGCTAACAGATTTTTGCAACACCAGGTTCAATCTATGGGCCATACAATGTACGAAAAGAGCACTTGGATATGTTTCCCTTACTTTAGCCAACTTTAGACAATTGACTAATATTTGCTACATCAGTTGTTTCTTCTAATATGATAGCAATGAAGGAAGATTCGTCTATCTCACGTTTTATTTTTCTTAACGTTATCTCTCCTATACAAGAAATTAAGTCATTCTGAATTAAATTAGAAGTACCTACCTTTAAATACAGTGGAACTCTCTAAATGACTCTCTGCTTAGTGTTTCGTCATATTTTGCCAGAAAATTCACTAAGTCTACGTAATTTCCCTTATTTGCGGAATCTGCAGATTCATTATGGCCCCGAACACCAAGTTCATGTTCACCCAGAAAACAAACAATGTCTATTAGCCGTCTACGTATTTTGCGATTTTTTCGTACCTGCTGATTATGTTGCTCGTGATTAATTAGTAACTGTCCACAGAACGCTCAATTCGATATCGGCCGAAGTTTTTTTCTTTAATTAAACATTGAAGATGCGTCGAAGTAACCGAGTGCCTTTTTAGTAATTTATGCAGATTATTTAAGTCGCAGAATCCGATTTTGTTCCACAAATTTTTCTCGTTTTAAAATAAAAGACAAGGCCAGCGAAACAAAAGTGCCTTAGTGTCACAACTCGTAAGCCATTTAGATTTTTCGTAATGTTCCACTTGAAAATGTTATATACAGTTTTCCGACACTTCCGTTACGAAATAGTCTAAAACACAGTATATAAGCAATATTTAAATTGCATACAATACACCATAAAACAGCGGACTCACCCACCACGCGCCACACACTATACTAAACAAAATTATGCATGCCGATAACTTGTAGACAGAATAAGCACGCTTCCAACTTCATTCGGACAAGCTTGCTTCGTGTCGCGTCGCGGTCCGGTAAATCTTATTTCATTCTGATGAGTTTAGCTTTACGTGGGTTTAGCAAATTTGAGTACCGATAAAATAGATAACTGATAACTGCAATAAGCTCCCTGAATAGTATTTATTGAAATTGACTATTGTATAATTAATTTAAATGACAATTGTATCCGATCCCAAGGGAAGCAATGCTTCCCTTGCTTCCATGGAGAACACGCCATTGGTACATACACACCTAAAAAATGCCAGACAAGTTGAGCTCTACTAAAATGTATTAATAAATAAAAAAGTACAAAGAAATACGAAAGGAATACGAAGAACCTATCTTCGTATTTCTATTTTAAATTCGTGTACACACACACACCTAAAAAATGCCAGAGAAGTTGACTTGTTCGAAAAAATACTATTAAAAAAGAAGTTACAAAGAAATGTAACATTTTCCACAATTTTTTTTTCGTCTGAAATTTCGTATTCCTATTTAAAATACGTGTGCATACACCTAAAAAATTATGTTAACATCATCGTTCAATATATGAAATATATGAAATGCATTAACCGATCTAGACGGAGAATGTTCAACTCTGTGATTTTTTTTTTAAGTTAAATCTTAAATTGGCGTCATTACCTTTGCTTATTGATATGAGAAGCATAATATTGGTAGTTCTTATAATAATTTAAATATGCATTTCAATACAAATATCAGTACTTACCTTCGGACTGACTGCATTTTATTCGCACGACACCTCAGCACAATGCAGACTTACGAGGAAATAATAGTAAACACTTCGAGACGACTAGACATACATGTTTTAAAAATTGGCAATAGATGGAGCTGTCGTATAATCAGATTTACTGGGTCCGATGCAAAATGATATATATGAACGATACGACCCAAAAACGTTAAAACCTCATTGTTCTAAAAAATCGAACTTACGACGTTTTTAAAGTAAAAAAACGATATATTAAATTACATTATGTATGCTTTTACAGTTTTACACACCTTTCTCGATGTACTTATTCTTGTATTCATAAAAAAAAATAGTGGTTCCGATAATACTTCTTATTCTTATATAACATCTTATTAATCTGAATACCAAATGTGAACTGGTCCATGATGACTTCTGAATTACAATTTTTACATTCTAAAAATTAATTGACTGCTTCTGAACTATAATTTGCTAATCTGAATTACGTACAAGTAATGCTTTCTGAAATATAATTTATTAATATTAATTACAATTAAGTGATGCATTATGAAATGCACTGACTAATATGAATTATAATTGTTATGATCTGAATTAAAACACTCGGAGTAGTTTCCACAAACACCAAAACACTTTTACTTCGCTCGACGCGCGTTTCGCCAACCAAGTTAGCATCATCCGGAGACGATTAAAACCAAGAATGACCACTGAAATAAAACATGTCCTCAAATCATGTAACAACCTTATTACTCCACCTGTTAAGAACAGGTTATATGTATCTAACCCTACCGTACCTAGATTGTATTGTCTACCGAAAATTCAAAAGCCAGGGAAGTTGGTGCGTCCAATAGCATCGTCTATTGGATCTCCGACTTACCATTTATCAAAATGGTTGACTAAGGAATTTGAAAGTTTGCCCATTGCACAGCCTAGTTTTTCAGTTAAAAATTCGAATGATTTCGTTGATAATTGAAAGAATATTCAATTGCAAGAGGGTGAAATTTTGATTTCCTTTGATGTTTGTTTATTATTTCCAAGTGTACCGATTCCACAGAACTTGGGCTATCTTGATTTACTCGAATTAAACAACTATAGAAAAGAAGTAATAGAAGAATATATAAACCTTACAAAACTTTGTATGAAACAAAATTGCTTCCGTTTCAATGACAAGTTCTATGAACAACAAAAGGAACAACAAAAAAAACCGCAATGAGTTAACTGTTTATCGCCTTTCATTGTTGATGTCTTCATGAGTCGATTTGAAACTGAAGCAAAAGAATAATTCGAGTATTTTCCTAGAATTTGGCTGAGATATGTGGATGACATTTTTGCCGTGTTTGACACTAATATTGCGAATGTAGAAAACTTAATTTCCAAATTAAATAGTCGTTTCACTTCTGTTAAGTTTACATACTCGTATGAACTAGGAAATAATGGAAAACTTCCATTTTTAGATGTATTAGTAATTAAAAAAAGTGACAATAGGTTAGAATTATATAGAAAATATTTATATCATATATTTCTATATATGATATATATATAGAAAATATACCAGTACGGTCAGATATATATATATATATATATATATATATATATATATATATATATATATATATATATATATATATATATATATATATATAGATATATATATATATATATATATATATATATATATATATATATATATATATATATATATATATATATATATATATATATATATATACATATATATATATATATATATATATATATATATATATATATATATATATATATATATATATATATATATATATATATATATATATATATATATATATATATATATATATCCCTAAAGAGTCATTAGGGCTATCAACACAAAATGGCAAGTTTTAATTTTCTTGTCCATCGTTTACTAAGCTTCCCTCTCAGTAATGAGAGGTTTGAAAAATAATTAATTTAAAATATAGCTGTGAGTAATGGTTATCCTAGAGATATAGTTGAAAAATTAATTAGGAAGCGTAAATTTAAGGACGCACTTCGTAATTCTACGACCTTTCAAAAATATATAGACTCCAAAATATGTATCCATCCCGTACGAACCTCGGTTTACTCGTGGTTTGAGTAAGGTCTTCAAAAACGTGGGTATAACAGCGATTCATTCGTCGAGTAATAAATTACAACAACTCTTAGACATTCCAAATGAAAGGTCTGGGATTTACGAAATTAGTTGTAATGATTGTGATCGAAAATATGTTGGACAAACGAGACTATCAATTAACACCAGATTTAAAGAGCATATGGCTCATCTAAAATATGGAAGAACAGATAAGTCTAGTGTTGCACAACATGCTTTTGACAACAATCATAGAATATATATTAGTAATTTAAGATGCATTTGGATGTATTTGAGAGCATGGAAATTATAAAATGTAAAAATAGTATGAATAGCGACCTATACCTATACGGCTCGCTGTGCGCGTTGCTTAGCAACTGATAATTGTAGCGTGACTAATGATTTCGCCATAAAAATAGTATAAATAGGGTAAATTTTTAGTTTAAGATTAGTTTTAATCGTCTCCGGATGATGCCAACTTGGTTGGCGAAACGCGCGTCGAGCGAAGTAAAAGTGTTTTGGTGTTTGTGGTAACTACTCCGAGTGTTATAATTACATCAAAGGTTCCAGCTCTATCCAGTAATGACCTGAATTACAGTTTGAAATGTATGACCTCAAGATTATAATTACTTATTTTATTCAGAAGAATGTTGACTATTGAATACTGCCCATTAATATTATAGGTAAGTGCATGCAGTTTATATGGAGTAAAAGTGACGTCGGTAATGAGTTATCTGGCAAGAAGCTGGTACACATAACAAATAAATGTCATTATTTACTACCATATTATTAACAAATATAAAAATATTTCTGTATGAAAATGACTCTCCAAATGGATAATTTTTTCTGCAAATGTCGAATATTAATTAAATAATTAGTGTTATTTTAAAAATATTACTTCTAGTACTGCTTGCAACTAATAGTTATTTATGCGCAATAGTACAGCAGGCGGGTCGGAAAAAAGGGGTTTGGTCCGATTAAGTGAGGAAGTTTTGATTTTTTGGTCATCGATAGATTTTAGTGTTCTATTTAACATACCAGATTTGCCCCTTCGTCCCTCTGCCGCTAGCACAAATATTAAAGAACAGGAAAGTTATTATAAGAAATGTTCTGTTAATTTTCGTAATGAATTTGATAGTTTAGGCGCTACATTCATTGCAAGCATATATGCTATCACTAATTGTATTTATTTACTTTTGCATCTCTACATTAGCTTTTATTTGTTTCTATATTAGTTTTTATGGATAAGTTCGGTGCTACTGCTTTAATATTCGTTTCCACAAAACCTATACGAGGTAGAATATTCGACGCGTTTTTTATGTAGTATCTCCAATAATAGGCCTAATCCACAAGTAGGATGCTGTTCAGTTATTTGACAGAATATGTATCAGCGTCTTCGGGATCCAATTTAGTGTCGGCGTTGGAATGAAATATTTCAGAAGGTGGTGGCATATGATCCTCCTCGTCAACGTCGACAATTTCCTAGAGCTTATTTGCACACTATTTTCCTTCACAGAAACTGCAAATAACTGAGCAATGTAATCCGGCTTTCCGGCACCAACATGCTGCCCGACATCCTGTCCTACACTTGCATGATATAAATTTCAGTAGCGTCTGGGGGGCGGGATCTTTAAATGTTGTTTGTGGAGTAAGTCCGGTAAGTAACTGTACTTGATAATATGTACGAAAGTAGTGTTGTTGTGCAAGAACAAGAAGCGTTCGTATCGATAGTTGTCTACAATGTTGTCAGTGTTCCTTTTGCATCCATATAATGACAGAAGAAAACGCTATCCTCCATTGGCAATGTCGTCAGGATTAGCTGTACTTGATAATATGTACGAAAGTAGTGTTGTCGGGCAAGAACAAAAAGCGTTCGTATCGATAGTTGTCTACAATGTTATCAGTGTTCCTTTTGCATCCATATAATGACAGAAGAAAACGCTTTCCTCCATTGGCAATGTCGTCAGGATTAGCTGTAGGGTTTTTGAATATCTCGACGACCTCGCTTAGAGTTTCAGTTTTCCAAATAACTAAGGAACTTCGATTTCCCTTGCCGAAAAGGAGCCGAGGTTAGGGGGCGTCCATAAATTACGTGAGATGTTTAAGGGGGGAGGGGGTCGAGTCAAATCTCATCTAATCTTACGTTGGAGAGAGGGGGGTCTCGGCAAATATCACGCAATTTTTTTTCTGATTGAAACAAAAAAAAATATACTATTTTGGTCCATTTAATCCAGATTGTACATACTTAAGATTTAATCTTAAGCGTAATCGTAATACGATTAAGCTCATTCTTTAATTCGTTCGAAAGAAAATAATTTCATTCATACTTCGACGTTATGCATCTACTGACTGTCAAACCACCATATTTGTTTTATACCAAATAGCTCAATTTAATCTGAATTTTCGGTACAGTGTAGCCCGTCCTTTGTTTTCGCGCCACTGTCAGCCGAACGCGCTACTCGATGAACGAGAGCGTACGAGCTGAGTGGCAGTGACACACGGACAGGTTCCAAGCTGCTTTGTTTATTCTTGTAAATGTTTTACCCACATTTTGAAAAATCTCACGTGAGATTGGGCGATGGGGAAGGGGGTTGAATAAAATCTCACGACATCTCACCAGAGGGGAGGGAGGGACAGAAAATTTTAAAAAACACCTCATGTAATTTTTGGACGTCCCCTTATGTCACAGCCGCTGATGGTATGTACATAGGGTGGAACGAAAAAACCAAGTTTAGATTTTCAATTTGTAATAGCGCTGAAAAGTTGCCATTTGGTGTACATTAGATAAAAAAAATATGAAAAATATTGCAGTACGTTTTGAGGTGCCGCAAGGACGCAAAATTTTCATAAAATTATAATTCTCATTACATTTTCGAGTTTTTAAGAAATGTTCAAATAATTTTGTCTTATTTCAAAATCTGCCCAAAAAATTGTTTTTATATCAAAAAAGATATACAAAATTAATTTTTATTTTTGCATTATGTCTTGAGGCAAGAGCGGCAAAGGTTTATTAAAGTTTTTTCAAATATTTTTACGTGCCTCGATTATGTAATAAAAAGTTTCAAATAGGCATTTTAATATTAATAGAAATATTAAAACAGTTGCATTGGTTGGCATTCTGGAGCATGAGTCATCGCCGTTGCGGTTTGGTGAGGCGTGGGCGGGAGGCGGAGATTTGTTTTCCTGTGGTGACCAGATTCAGATCAGGTGTAATGCGTCAGTCGCTTTGTCGAGTTCAGTGAAACAGATCAACGTAATATTGTGTTAGTTTGTGTGCTTGTGCTACTTTATTGTGGTGAGTAAAATGGCTCAGTCTAAACATATAAAGACAAGACAAATGACAAAATATCCTATTTTTGGAACATTTAATGATTTGAGTGAAATAGTACTGCCTACTTACGAAGATATTATGAAGTGCTACTGTTTTATTAGGCATAACATCAAAGTTGCGTTATTCAATGAGAAGGATCCTACTGTAAGTGAAATATCTGATACTTTAATTCCAAAAATAGAACAAATATGGTCAAGAGCTTCTATTCCCATTGTTTCAAACATTAGAATTTCACAAATGATTAAAATTTATCATTCTAAATATAGAAATTTATTAAGGTCTAAAAGTAGAAAAGGGTCAGATTTAGAGAAGAAGCTCAAAGTTTATTTGATATTGCTACCTGCAAGTGTCGAAACTATGATACTTGTAGTTGTATAAAAGAACAAAAGTACCAGTTTTAGAACAAGATTTTCTAAAAGATCAACGCTCTACCAGGAAAATGGTTATAAGTAATGTAGATATAGCTACCACAAGCGCTTTGAAAAAGAAAGAAGCTAGAAAAAGTAAAGAACAGCTTAGAGTTTAACAGTTAAGTTTAATTTAGAACGGACAAAAACACTAGTGCATTAGAAACAGTTGTTACTGTCGACAGTGACAGCGCTGAAGAGCAAATAGAAGAACAAAAAGACTTGTTTTTTGAAGAACAGCTAAATCTACCAGACCCTTCAAAACTGAAACAGGAGAAAAAGTTAAGCAAACATGTGCGTATTAAATTTCGATCTGTAGCTTCAATTTGTGACCGTACCGGAATATCATATAGAGCTGCTGCAGCTATAGCTAGTGCTGCTTTACAGAACTTGGGTGTGAACACAGGTGAAGACAAACCCAAAGTAATAAACAGGATGAAAATTAGACGAGCAAGATCAAAACGTCGAATAGATCTCAATAGAATGACAGTTTTTATGATGACGATCAGATAACCAAAAATAGAGGATTGTTTTTTGATGGAAGAAAAGACAAAACAATTGCTCAAGAAAAGAAAGGAATTAAGCTGTACAAAAAAGTTATTTCGGAAGAGCACGTCTCACTAATAGAGGAACCAAACTCAAAGTCTTAGCCCACGTAACACCTAAATCTGGCACTGGAAACCACATTGCAGAGAGTATAGTGGAGTTTGTTAAAGACAGAGAACACAAGGAACAATTTTTGAACTTCACTGCTATTGGGTGTGATGGAACCGTTGAAATACTGGACATAAAAATGGTGTGATTTCTTTGATTGAAAATAAAATAGGAAGATCTTTACAATGGTTAATTTGTTTGTTCCATGGAAATGAACAATGAACTACCTTTGCGATATCTTTTTTGTTATTTAGATGGTAAAACGAAAAGGCCCAATGAGTTTAAAGGCGAAATCGGTCAGCAGCTGTAAAACTGTGCTAATCTTCCTGTGATCAGAATTATTTATGGGATATTTGTATGGCTATATCAAGTGGAAATTGCTCCATAGATTTATCTTTAAGGAGCCCTGGAAAAATTGCTCACTCCAGGTGGCTTACATTAGCAAACCGTATACTTAGATTGTATGTGGCAACTGAAAACCTTAAACCTTAAGACTCTTGCTGAGTACATTTTGAAAGTGTATGTACCTGTGTGGTTTAACATTAAGTTAAAACCTTCATGTACATATGGAGCCAAACATCTATTTAAGCTTATCTTATATTCACGCTATCTCTGTGATGATTTAAAGAACGTTCTTGACCCGGTTATTCAAAGAAATGGGTACTTACTAATGGCTGCTACCGAAAACCTCCTTTTGTCCATGCTATGTGATGAGAGCAAAATTGTAAGAGAACTTGGTTTACGGCGTGTTTTAAAAGCTAGGACAGAAAAAAGTAGCGAAGTCAGGAGGTTTTCAGTTCCAAAGATAAACTTTGACGCAAAGGATTACAGTGACATGATATCATGGGTTGAAAATTACGTAACTGAACCCCCTTTGGTAAAACATGTTTCCAGCGACTCTCTCGAAGAATTTATAAAGAGGACTTCGAAAGCTCAACCAAAATAGTAAAATGGATCTGCTTATCGATTTTCCCCGGCTTCCTTGTCACACGCAAGCAGTGGAAAGAGCTGTAAAACTGGTGACCAAATCGGCTCAAAATGTGTGTGGTTCAATCGCAAGAGAGGGGATAAGGGCAAAAATTGGCTCACGTGAGTCCATACCTAAATTTAATACTAAAAAGCAATTTAATGTGTCGACTATGTCAGAATGTGTCAAAATAAATATTTTGCAACTGATTCTACGAGCTTTTATTTCAACCTTATTTGCATTTGTAACAAAACAAAACCATAAAAAATTATATATCAGAGTAAAATTTTTCATTTTTTTACAAACTATAAGCTCTCTGCAGCACCTCAAGATGTCGTAGTATAGCAACCAACTTTTTTTCTTCTTCTTTTTGAACCTAACAGGCAACTTTTCCCCACCATTATAATAATTAAAAAAAATAATAATTAAAAAATAATAATTAAAAAAAATTAAAAGGCAATTTTCGTTCCACCCTAATGTACAATGAGGATATTTTTCTCATTGCAGCTACTACCCTGTAGACCAGGTATGGCCAACTTTTGCCTAGCTGAGGGCGTAATTTCGGGACTTATTCAGGTCGCGAGCTGTATGCAAAAAATAAGTAGGTAGTAGTGAATAAAAAGAGTCAAAGAAATTCACACGTTTTTCTTTTTAGGTAAAAAAGATAAGAAAAATAAATTAAAATTAATGAGATGCTTATTTTTTATTAATGTTCATGATTGAAAAAAGCTGCTCACATTTATACGTGCTTCCGAATGTGCAAATTAGTTTTCGTGCGAAAACCTAGGTGTGGATACTTTTCTTCGGAAAGGTATGGTCTGTAAAATTCGTTTAGTTCAACATCATCAAATTTAGACTTCAAATATGAATCTCCTTGAAGCCCGATCAACTCCATTTGTAGATGAAGCGGAGCATCTTCCACATTACACATACTAGGATTTCCAAAAATACTGAAAGTTCTATCCATATTCATAAAATCGGAAAATCGATCAGTGAATTGCTCTGACAGTAGTTCCAGTTCATCAACATAGCGACCGTATTCATTTTCGTGACTGGATATGTTAAAAAATTCAAACAGTTTTTACTTCTCATTTGTGTTTCCCACAAGCGAAGTTTGTTTTGAAAAGCTTTAAGATGACCAAACAGTGAACAGCTGATTTACCGATTGCCCTTGTTTTTTAAGCCTTAAGTTCACGTCGTTTATGTGTCCTGTGATGTCTACCAGGAATGCCAAATCATAAAGCCAAGTTGGATCACAAAGGACCCCGCACGGAACATACGGAAAATGGCCCTCGGTGAAAATGTCCCATATTCCAGGATATCATGCAAAAATCGATGCTGATCAAAGTACAAAATATATATTGCGAAGTACAAAAACATTAACTCTCGCTTCCACGCCTAATCTTCTAACTTCCTCAGTAGCATTGCAGATAAAAGACGCACGCTCTCCCTTTTGATTTAACACATTCAATCTCAAATGCGTCGGATCCTCTCTAATTATCCAGATCTCATTATTTATAGATAAATTGCAGTTGAAACAAATTCGATGGTTATTTTCAATATTGAGAACATCCAATTCATTTGTGGTACGTCGTGCAATCGCGATTTGTTGTTTATCAACATCGTTACCTATTCGTGGCATCTGAGGAGCCGCCCCAAGTAAATTGCACACGTAACATCGCAATCTCTGTGCCATTGTCCGGTTTGGATAATGGTACAGAGTATTGCATATATAATAACACCATGTACTTGAATAATAGCACAAGGTACTCCACTGATTATAAACCTTCCCACATGAACTGAGTTTGACAAAACTGTCTCGCGAGTTTATTGAAAGAAGTTATAACTGGACACTTCCGACACTTTTTCTTATCTATCAACAATATAGATTGTTGCTAATGACAGATAGTGACAGATGGTGACAGTGCGTTTGCTCGTGTCAACTCATCAGTTTAGGTTTGAAAATACTCCATTGGATCGCGTTTTCGGACCTCGGGCCCATGGAGACTTTTGATCAGCATCGATTTTTGGATAATATCCTGGAATATGGGACATTTTCACTAACGGCCATTTTCCGTATGTTCCGTGCGGGGTCCTTTGCGGCAATGTTTCCTCTTTCATTTCCATAACATTAGCTATTTCTTTTCTAAGGTCATAAAACCTTTTTAGCGTTTTACCTTTGCTTAGCCAGCTTACTTAGCAATAATATGTCACATAATCGTGTTCTGTAGAGAGTTCATCCAAAAATGATTTAAACTGGCTATGGTTAAGACTAATGAAATTAATGGTATTTACTACCACAACCATAACATTCTTCAGTCGAATGGACTTCAGCACAAGTTTTGAAGGTGAATAATGCAATGTAGAATTATTAAATTACATTCTTGCACATTCATAGTGGTTGCTCTTTCCTTCAAAATTCCGATAAAACCTTTTCGTGAACCGACCATTGAACTGCACACTCCAACTAATTTACACAATTGCAAACTATATTGCTCGAAAGTACTTTCTACTTCTGTTCTACTTCCAGTCCCTTGTAGCGGCCGTAAAGCCAGTAATTCCTCTGTCACTGCAAATTCTTCAACAACACCTCGTATAAAAATAGCTAACTGGGCTGTGTCAGATAAATCTGTACTCCCATCCAAGGTAATCGAAAATGCTTGAAAATCAACCAGTCTATCGGTCAATATTTTTTTGATATCACTAGCCATCATATCTATACGTCGAACAACAGCACATCGTGATCTCACTTTCTCAAACTCTTCTGGGCCCAAAAGTTCTGCAACATCTACTAGGCACTCTTTAACATACTGTCCCTAAGAAAATGACTTCGATGTGTTCGCTATTTTGGAACTAGTTATAAAACTAGCTTTAACATCATAGTGTAGATTTGATTTTTGTGAATGGAATATTTGTTGCTGTTTCGCTAAATCGGTAATGAGTTTTTTAATTATATCTTTTCTTAAGTAGCCCGTGAGTAAATTATATTGAGCGAAATGCTTGCTGGAACAATGCCGCTTAAAATAGAAATTGTTTCATTGCACAACACTGGGGTTTTCCACTGTGCAAGATAAAAAAGTATTCATCAGTCTATTTTCTTGGAATTGACGACATTCTGTATCCCCTTTCCGTTTTCTAAAACCAGACATGTTGATAGAATTTGCTTGAATATTTGAGTCGGTCTCTTGACCGTACGCGAATATGCGATGCGAACTTCAGTTCAGTTCAGTTATTAAGAAGTAATGAGATGACACGAGTGCTGAGCAGTTTATATATTCCTCCAATAAGCAGCTAGAATACTCTCGATCGTACGAGAGTGCTTCAATTGCACGAGCAGCTTCCCGAATGTTTATCTGTCTGTCTCTTTCTAACGACTATTTTTGACTCGATCTGTGGCGTTCCACTGCGTACGATTAATAATATAATTTGTCGATTTGAATTGATATCGTTACTTGAATTTTCTGAATCTCTCGCGGGCCGGTTTGAAGCTGATAGGGGGCCGGGGGTTGCCCATATATGCTTTAGACTGTGCGTAGAATATATTTGCTGAGATATTTCCTTTTCCCGGCTTCTGGAAGAATACGTTTCCATAAGCTGAACAAATGCTGTTCGAACAAGTAGGTCGACCAATTCTCTAACAATAATAAGTGTAGGCGGACGATAATTATATTGTCGATTCGTGTGTCTGCATCTTCAGCAGCCTGTTTAACAGTAAAGTTGCCTTCTACAAATTTATTATTCAGCTTGTAGATGAAGCGCCGTTTGTTTGTCTCATTTAACAGGAATTTGCTTTTTGCCATCATTGTCGGAATCATGAATTCATCCAATAGGACTTCTGCCGCCATTTTATGTCAGGATCTGCGTAGCCTTGGTGCTTTTATTTGTTACATTTTCTGGATATCAATCAAAAACTATGATTTCCGAGTAATGCTTTCGTACGAACTGAACATATAAATCAATCAATTAGGTTCATATAAATAAATAAATAAAGAATAAAGTTCAACCATGAAAACTATTATAGAATCAAATAAAAGCTAATGTACAGCCGCAAAAGTAAATAAATACAAGCGATAACATATATGCCTGCAATAAATAACCCCTTTTGGGTGCCATCTTGGCAATATGGCGGCGCGAGCGGCAAAGATACGAAGGGGCAAATGTAGTATGTTAAATAAAACACTAAAATATATCCATTCCCAACAAATCAAAACTTCCTCACTTATTCGGACCAAAAACTACCTGGCTACTAGGCTAGAAGTGCAAAAAGTAAATGTTTATTGCACGCGACGTAAAATTGTCCAACGAGGCCGTCAGGCCGAGTGCACACATCGAGTGCAATAAACACTTTTTTTATGAGTTGCATACAATATTTTCTTTCTACGTTCATGCAAAAACCAAAAAATCTTGACATGACAGTAGGTAGATGCATGCAATAAAGAACCAGTTTTTGCATTAAATATAGTTTAACAAAGTTTTGTTTTTTGCATGAACGTAGAAAAAAAAAAATAATGTTGCTGAACGACTTAGTGTCGCTCAGATGGACTGTCAGAGAAATGACAGTTTAAAGAAAACGTTTTAGGAAAGAAATCTATTATGATTTTTAACTTAATATTTTTGGTCGACGAAGACAAATTAAGAAGTTCTAACTATTGTTTGTATTAGGTTACAAAAATTGGGAATGTGGCCACAATGGGAGACACAGTTGATCGTAACAGTAATAATTCACCGAGATGTGGTGAACGGCAAATTGCTACCATAGAGTCCAATCCTCGCCCAATACCTACGGTGACATGTGACTTAGCATCGGATATTTCCACTAGTGATGCGGCTGAAAATGTACAGGATACCTACGAACAGAAAGACACTCTACAGGTAGGTGCGTTATTATCATATACACATTATTCAGCTAATGGGGTCATTTACCATTTATTCCGGTTATCGAAAGTACTTTTGTAGAAAAATTTGATAATTAAAAGAAAGGACAAGTGTAGGCTACAAACGTATATTATTCTAAACTAACAAAACCTGTACATATTATTCCTTTCATAGGGCCGTCAAAGCAGCCCATAAATACTTTACAGTTATCGAAACTGTCTCGCCCTGAAGGCAATTAAATACGTCTACCGCAATCTCGATAACATAAACAATAAATATCGCTCAGCCGGTACGGTCCTATCCTAAAAGAGTCGACACCAGGCGTTAGTGTTTACACGAGATATATAATCGAATTTATTTAGGATGAACTTATAAAAATTCGAATTGTTTAATCAAATTTGTAGTATATACAACATGAGTAGGTTCCCATTGTGAATTATGATATCAAAAATGAAATCATAAATCACTAAATAAGAGATTCTGATTTAGCTAATGAGCAGCCGCGTTTTAAGAATATACATTCAGCAGCCTACACATTTAAAAGAGTAAACTGATGAATTTGAATAATGAATATTATTAGAATTGTTTCTTATTTATAATTTTTTAAATAAAAAAGAATGCCTGACAGCATTCACTGCATAATTCCCGATCGTGAAAGCTTCCTGGGTCACTTGGCCGCTAGTGTTTATTAATTATTAATCTTATGAATATTAGCTTTACCTGTAATATCATAGCTGTTCAAGTATAAGTAGTAATTCCATTAATTTTACTTGCCCAAAAAATAGTAATGACGTCGACAAAAATCATATTTTTTATACGGGGTGGATCACAAGTTACAAAATCTCAAAAAATTTTTACTTTTCGGGAAAAGCTATTATTTATAAAAGTTTTTCCTTAAAAATTATGTTTATTATATGGGGTGGTCAAAAATTACAAAATCATAAAATTCAGTAAGAGTAAAGTTTGTACTTTTTGATCACCACGTGTAAAATTATACATTGTCGAGAAAATTTTATTGTTTATAAAAGCTTTTACTTGCTCAAAAAATAGTAATGACGTCGACAAAAATCATATTTTTATAAGGAGTGGTCACAAATTACAAAATCTCAAAAAATGTTTAGTTTTCGGGAAAACGCTATTATTTACAAAAGTTTTTGCTTGCCTAAAGTAATGTGGTCAAAAATTACAAAATTTTAAAATTCGCTAAGAGTAAAGTTTGTACTTTTTGATCACCGTATAAAAACGTATAAAAAACTAATGATGATTTTGCCACAATTATTTATATACGGGGTGATCAAAAATCAGTTTACTCTTCGACAAAAATCATATTTTTTTTACGGGGTGGTCGCACAGTACAAAAATCTCAAAAATTTTTAGTTTTCAGGAAAACGCTATTATTTTAAAAAGTTTTTGCTTGCCTAAAGTAATGTCGACAAAAATTATGTTTATTATACGGGGTGGTCAAAAATTACAAAAAGAAAATATTATTCATAAAAGTTTTTACTTGCCCAAAAAATAGTAATGACGTCGACAAAAATCATATGTTTTATACGGGGTGGTCACAAATTACAAAATCTCAAAAAATGTTTAGATTTTGGGAAAACGCTAATATTTATTAAAGTTTTTGCTAGTTTCGACAAAAATTATGTTTATTATACGGATTGGTCAAAAATTACAAAATCTTAAAATTCGGTAAAAGTTAAGTTTGTATTTTTTGATCACCACGTATAAAAAACTAATAATGATTTTGCCGCAATTGTTTTTATACGGGGTGATCAAAAATCACAGTTTACTCTTCGACAAAAATCATATTTTTTATACGGGGTGGTCGCACATCACAAAATCTCAAAAAATGTTTGGTTTTCAAGAAAACGCTATTATTTTTAAAAGTTTTTTGCTTGCCTAAAGTAATGTTGACAAAAATTATGTTTATGATACGGTGTGGTCAAAAATTACAAAATCTTAAAATTCGGTAAGAGTAAAGTTTGTACTTTTTGATCACCACGTAT